>JANVCG010027652.1:0-11328 GCA_025505365.1 Haliclystus inabai | reverse complement strand
TACGAATCCAAATCAAAAAATTATTTTTGCCAAACTTCATTATTTAGCCTAAGCTACCTGGATCTGGAATAAAAATTGTTGGTGTCACGTGCACTTTAAGCCGTATTGTGTTTTCAATGAAAAGTACACAGCCGTTGACATGTCAATTATTTGAGTGACAAACGTTCAACAGTGACGAATGCTGGCCATGATCATACGCAAATAAGGCGTCAGATGGCTGTGTGTGAAGTGATTTGGGGTGAGAGTTCAGATTTCGTTAGATCATTGCATCAAGTTGATATGCCAGTGGCGTTGGAAAGAGCAGCTTTGGTTGACCGCTTGCATTCTAAGGTGATGGCAGTTCGCATGTGTGAAAAGCTTGTTTTAGTATGTATTATCATGATTGAGATCATTACATGGCTAGACACGACGATGGCTTCTGCTGATACCATTTTTGCTTGTGACCGCGAGGTTTATTGTAAAGGGACTGTCCTCCATGCTGTGCAGATGGCTCGTGTTTACCCAGACTCAAAAACATTCGTAGACATGCGCTACAAGATGGATCCATTGGAGGCAAAAGCTGTCTTGGAACAAGGAGTGAGGCAAAACTACACCAGGGCGCAATGGATACCCTTATTGGAAGAAGCATTCCATCCTCCAGGGGGCGAATTGATAGATTCCGATACCCCAGACTGGATAGAAGAACCCCCGATCATCAAACGTATCAAAGATGGGGACTATGCTGTTTGGGCGAATTACTTGAACGAAGTGTGGAAAAAATTAACTAGAAAAATGAAAAACGAAGTAAAAGACAACAGGTCACGTACGTCGCTAATTTACTCCAAAAATGCTTTCGTTGTACCCGGAGGGAGGTTTCGTGAATTTTATTACTGGGACACATACTGGGCTGTGAGTGGCTTGCTGATTTGTGGCATGGAACAAACTGTGGCAGGGATGATCGAAAATCTTTTAGACTTGGTCGACCAATTTGGTTTTGTTCCAAATGGGGGACGCATTTATTACGAGAACAGAAGCCAGCCCCCGTTTTTGACTCTGATGGTGGACGAATACTTTAGCCACACTAACGATCTAGAGTTTGTCCGAAAAAGTATTGATAGATTGAGCAAAGAACACGAGTTTTGGGTGAAAAACCGTATGGTTGATGTCGTGTCTTCTGCTGATGGTAAAACATATAGATTGTACCAATACGCCTCTGGGATGGGCTATCCACGTCCTGAATCTTACTACGAAGACGTCATGACAATGCACGGGGCTGGTTATTCAGGGGATTACGTGTCCGCCGGCAAGCTGTTTTCACACATTGCTTCTGCTGCTGAAAGTGGCTGGGATTTCTCATCGAGATGGTTCGATTATACGGGCTTAAACGCCTTGAAAATGACATCGATACGTACCACTACAATCATTCCAGTCTGTCTCAATAGTATATTGTGCCGCGTAGAGCAAGAATTGTCTAAATTTTATGGCTTACTTGGAGACTCTGTAAAGGCTAAAAAATACAATCAAATTCATCAAAACACTCGCAATGCTATTGACCGTGTTCTTTGGAACGAAGGTTTCGGGCAATGGCTGGATTTTGATATCCTCAAAGCAGAGCATAGAAAGCATTTTTACGTTTCTAACATCTACCCGCTATGGACTGGTGCTTATAAAAAAGACCCCATCAGAGTTGCAAAAGTTATCAATTCACTCAAGAGCTCAGGGGCGTTGGACTACGTTGGTGGTGTACCTACTAGTCTAATACAGACTGAGCAACAATGGGACTTCCCAAATGCTTGGCCCCCTCTACAAGATATAATGGAGATTGCGCTTCGTGAATCTGGTAACGAGGAAGGTAAACAGATGGCTTTTGATTTAGCAAAGAAATGGCTAGAATCTAATTTCAAGGCTTGGGAACAAACTGGACATATGTTTGAGAAGTATGATGTCACTATCAGTGGGAATCCCGGTCACGGTGGCGAGTACGAAGTTCAAATCGGATTTGGTTGGACCAACGGTGTCATTTTCAAATTTTTAGACCGTTACGGTCAGAATATCACGGCACCATCCTCACAAAGCTCTGGGCATAAATTACAAGCTAATATACTATTCATCAGCATAACTTCTTTCAGTGTGATTTTAGCTGCCTCACTTTTGCATCTAGTTGTTTAGGTCAATTAAAACATCGTTCTGCGATTTGTCTAACTTAGTGAATATTAAACTATCGCTTCTTAATTGAGTTTTAGTTGCTTTTCTGATAGAGACGGTGCTATTGATATCTTGGACTCAACTCTTGAAGTGACGCCTTCGAATTTGAACTAACAAATCGACCTCTAATCTAACCTAGAAAATTGACAGCGAAAATAATAGTACACTTCACATTCAATCCACATGGTATTGCTGATAATAATAAATAATTACCAAGTAACTTCTCAAATATCATTATTATATATTCATATTCATTATTTAAAAACTTTTCAGTGCAACTTGTTTCAAACCGTGTTTTACATATATACATGATAAATTAATAGACTTATAAATATATATATATAATCATTTCATTCATGATGATAGGAATCGCATCACAAAGAGCATGTAGCTTTGCCTCCGCCACAATCTTCGAAAGACAACACAACCTAGATTAAACCCAACTTTCCGTGCTGTTGGTTGTATTTACTTATGAAATTCATCGAGCCACTGTTCAAGGAACGGCAACAGCACTACACCAAAGCCTGTGCCAGTTGATCTTTCATTTTCGTGAATCTGTTGGGAACGATCAGCGGTCAAAGCTGTTGCTATGCGACGCAAAATTCTATCATGCATGTCATCTTTGAGTGACCCAATCTGAAATAAATGGGTCCAAAAACGTATTTGATTGAGAAATGTAAACTTAAAACTGCAACAGTAATAATGAAAATAATAAACAATACCTTGGACAGCAATGTCAGCAGGCATGAGATTGTCAGATATTTCTCCTTCACAAAGAAACAACACAAAATAAAATAAATATTCTATGACATTGATTTCAACCAGCATTTGGCATGACCTCATATCGTATCCATACATTTGAAACACTGCGTCATTATGTCACTGAAATACACTTCGGTCATCGCAGATCATTGGTACCATGGCATACTCATGGGGGGAGGGTTGGTAAATGGTAGAGGGCATCGTCCAGTGGGAGATTTCCGTCGATATCTATTTCAATTTCCAGTTCTATTCGATAATTTTGTGAACTAATCATGATACTGTATGATGAGGTACGTGCAATTTACTTTGATGCGCAAAGTCTAAAAAAATAAACTACCATCATTACTATTTACTATTCCTACTTGAACAAGAAAAATATGACATTGTGGCCGTTACTAAAACCCGGCTTGATCTATCTACTCTGATGCTACTTCCGATGTGCTTGATTCAAGTGGATCTAAGTTTCGCCGTTCTGAATATCTTACATTTTCAACCTATCATTTATGTCGGGCAGCCTTCTAAGTTTATTGAAAACTGCTATCGCTTGCCCAATGCTTAAAAAACGCCCAGATGCGATACCTCCAAACTACCAGCCAATTTCACTCATGAGTGTTCTCTGTCGTCCGGTCATAATCAATAGACGATATCTTGTATGGACTATGGTCTGATGGAATCCATCATTAAAGAAGCTATGCAAACATTTTCAGTATCAAACGGTCTTATTTCCGCAGAGCAGCATCGTTTTCTTAATGAAAAATCTACTAATACACAGCTCCTAGAAATTTTAAAGGATTGGACACGCACAATTGCCCTTGAACGTAGAGAATGTGTGGACTTTATGTATATCGACCTGGCAAAGGCCTTTGATACATTGTCTCACAGAAGACTGCTTCTGAAGCTTAAGGCCTACGGTACGCAAGGAGCTTTTCAATGGATAAGAGAATATTTATATGATCGATCAATGCAAATTCGTGTGGGTGACAAGCTGTCAAAATCGTCTTCGCGTTTACCTTTGGTGTTCACCTTACTCTTGATCTAAAGTTCTCATCGCATTGTAAAATTATCACTCGTGAAGCTTATTGTTTATCGAATTGTATCAATTTTGCAGTTTCCCATACGATTGCACAATAGTCAAAATGTGGAAAAGGATTGTATTGTACAACTGTTTTCAATGTATATGTGCCGACGATTGCCTATCAAAACGTCAAGGCTTCTATTTGAAGGCGCTAACAAGAAACACTGCTCACCTTCGTAAGAGATCGCTGGAAGGATGATAGGTCATCTTCTACGTTTCCGAAATGAATTAGATCCTCTCTGCGCAGAACTGGCTCCTGTCAGTGAGGCAAAACATGAAACAATCTGATTATGTAATATCAAGTATACATGGCAATAGCAAACAAGTAGCTGGGAAATCCACAGAAAAATAATTGGTCTGAAGTTCTGAACAGCAAACAGCAAAAGCACATCCACCAGAACTGAGTGCATTTAAAATTTGTCAGGTAGCGGTAAATATATATATATATATATATATTTTTTATTTTGACATCTTGGTAAGTTACCCAGCTGTTCCGACATTTTCAAAGAAGGATCTTCCTATTACAATGAATTTGCCTTTGGTTAGTAATTTTGACAAATGTAGAATAGGGCTATTCTAGCAGCTAACGTTTGTTACAGTTTTATTGTGATGTAGAGTTTTTACCTGCAGCTGGTCAAGCCAAGAGAACAGCAATCCGGTGAGAATGAAGGGGTTATCCTCGGAGCCAATCTTGTCCCAAGCGCCATCAGCTTGGTTGAGAAGACGCTGGAAATAATGAAGTCGAAGCTCATTCATTTTATTGCTACTGATGTAATACGGTTAGACTGTTCAGATAGAAACAGAATTGTGAAGTAACCTTGTATTTATCAATCCTCGTAGCTACTCTTATGTCTCCACAACGCATCGCCAAGGCTTTTGTAACAGTCACGTTCAAATCAACATTGTCATTTACAGTTGAATCATTGTCACTGTCAAGGCTATCTACAGAGTCTCTTCGGACATCAGAATGACAATCAACGCTAGCATTCAATGGTGCCGCAGTGTTGCCCAGTGGTGTATCCAACGAAAAGATGGATGCCTGTAATTTTGCAGAAGCATCAGCATTGAGTGGTTTAAGTACGTTGTTTCTTCCCAACGATGGAGCTGCCCTGACTTCAAGATCATAGGATGAAATGTGTACTTCTTGGAATGATATCCTGTCACGTGTCACAGCCGCTTTCCGAAGATCTGGCTGCGATAGCAACGAATCAGACGAAGAACGAGGCAATCGAAGATTGTGTTCATGCAATAGGAGTGTCGGGGGTTTGTTTGGTGTGTCACCAGTTAAGCTTTGCCATTTGTCAATTCCTTCCGGTAAACTCCGATCTATGATATTGGCTTTTTTGTAAATTAAGTTATCGGATAACGAGCGTGTATCATCGGTTTCCGAATAACCACCGTCGCTTTTTGATACATCGTTTTGCTGCTGTGCTGAATGATTGAATTCACGGAAACTGCGATTCCGGCATTGCTCAAGTATTAATTCATGGAAATTGTATGGACTGCCAGCCAGAATTAGCAAACGATGGCAAATTCTTAACACAATCTAGAAGAAGCACCAAAATAAAAACTTATTAGTTAACAGCGAGCAACGGCGAGTTTGATGTAACGATTGATCCTCGTTCGACTATTGAAAAAAAACTGTGTTACCTTGGGGACGTATTTGAGCACTTTGCTTTCCTCCCCGTGTATCACGTGTCTTTGTCGTCTGAGGAAAAGATCGAGGCTAAACGCAGCCTGGGGACGATCTCTATATGTGATAAGATCATGGTACAATTAGACAATGCTGTGATAGCTGACCACAAGGTCATAGTGTGTGATACAGACCTCAACGAAGCTTATTGTTTTCTTCAACTGGAGTTGAGAAATCATAACCTGGAGACTTGGTTAGTCGTAACGAAAAAGCGCATACAACTGAAACAGCCTGATATTTCCACCTCATACTTTGCAGATCCATCACACAACACTGAGTCAAGTATTGACCAAATGGTAAATGGTCGCTGGTACAGGGGGAATCCTTTTTATAACGAACTTACACTTGATAGATGAGCCAGCACGGAGCAATGAACTTTTCGAAGTCTCGTACGCATCTGATCTGCCCACGGGTTTGTACTGAACGAGGCCTGAAGTATGGAGAGGCAATAAAGACGTGAAAAATCTATAGAGTCTTTAGAGACGTACTATATCATCTCATCTCTGTAGACTATGTTTGAGCCAATCAACATATGGTAGTAGTACCCCACCTGCTTTGTCTTACCACTTGTATAGCCTGAAGGAGAAACATCAAAAAACTAATAATTAAATGTTTTGATTTCTTCAGAGATACGGCAGCCAGTCTATTCTCTGGTATTTTTGTACAGAAGGATTCTATACCTGGTTGGCATCGATTCGCTTTGAATAAATTAAATAACAAGCAATGAGAACGCCAGTCCTGCCCAGACCAGCATGACAATGTACAGCAACCTATTGAAAATAACCATCAATCAGATAATGCTGCCGTTCAATGAACGAATACGACCCAAAGCAGATTAGTGTTAGGGTTTGTCTACACAAATTATTTTTTTGCACTGAGCTGGAAGATGGTCCTTCTACACAGGTGGTCAAATCAACAGGGATTGATAGTGCTCACAAGGTCCAAGCCTCACCACACAGTAACAAGATTTTCATAGAGACCATGGAAATTAAAACATGTAAAGAAGCCTTGCCTTGGGAGAGGTATTTGCAGTTCTCATTCATTTTTAAACTTCATTTTTTCTGCATGTTTTAGATTTGATCATTGCCATATTTGGTTCCACCTGGTTTCCAACCTTCAGCAAAGATCCGATGGAGTTGAATTGCATACTCAGAGACTTCTTAGATTTGAAATCGCAAACTCACCTTTCCTTCTGAAACTGCAAAGTCCATTACTTTGACCATATCAGCAATTGCTGGCAATGACCTGACACCATAGTCATCCCTAATAACAGGAGTAAAATAATCCAACATGGGGCACCACCATACATATACATATTATATAAAAGGGAGGCAGTCAGATGCAATCCACTCACCAGTTGAAATTGTAGAAGAAAACTGTTTGAAAACAGACAGCACAAGAACTTTAATTAGCGGATACTAGCTTAAGCATTTGATGACCACGTGTTACTCATTCACTCACCATCATTATCCATGAACTGTTTGGGCTCATAGGTGAAACCACTTTCCAGTAGCCCTGGGCCACAACTGATATGCTCACCAGGGTGTTGCAGGTTAATAATAGATGAAATACCAGATCTATAATATGGTAATTCATCAACGCTCAAATGTGAACTAGTGGATGGTGATTTGCTGATTGCGTCTGATAACATAGGGATATGGATGGGGATTAATTCCGAACTGCACCTACTTCTTGAACTGCTTGATGATATCAAATTCTTTAATTAAAATTGACGAAGGCCGCGATGTTGCCAAAATAGATGATGTGATCCTATGAGTGGGTGATAGGCAGGAGGTAACTAATACACATAATTGATAATAGGTGAGTCAGGGGTCACACACAACACTGCTGAAGTTGTATGCTATACATAGTATAATTGCTTCGTTTGAATTGATCTTGCAGTTGGCCTTGGGGGCCCTGGTCACTAAAGAAAGTTATATAGTAAAACCTGCATATAACACCCAGCTATGGGAGGCAGATAAATTGACCATTATAGGCAGGTGACCTTTATATCCAGGATTGATTCAATAGAAAATACTATCTTAGACATTGTACAGTGACAGCTATAGACAGGTGGCCACTTTCATAGAGGTTCCCGTTATAACAGGTTAGACTGTATAAAGTAATTTGGTTGCACGATGATGTCATGAGCGCATATTGCAATGACCTCTTCCTTAATCCTTTTACCCAATAGGGCTAACACCACCTTGTCCCCCCTGGAGGCTTCTTAAAAGAGCCTTCATAATAAAATCAAGGCAGAAGCCAAAGGTGTCACTTCAACTGAAATGAGAGAATGATGCAGATTAACAAACCCGGGAAAGAATTTAATGATGCTTATTGCACAACCAAGTGGTGAGAAAGCTATTACAGCACAAAGAAGATGATGGACAAAAAGACAGCAAGAAGGAATGACAACCAAAATACATCAACTATCGTGGCACGTTACCTGAGCCACAATTTACATAACTAAGCAAGTGCATTTTTGATTCTCTCAGTGTTTCATTCTATCTGCACTCAATCTCCATAGGCGTAGGGGAACACTCCCGTTTAGGGGGGCTGAAACAGTTTTGCCCGAACAATTTCCCTTGCAACAATAAAAAAATCCTTGATTTGCCCAAAATTTGCCCGAAAAAAGGCTTTTGGAAAGCGTTTGGGAGGGCTGCCGCCCTCCCCAGCCCACCGCCTCCTACGCCTATGTCAATCTCAATCTCCCATTAACGACACACAGTAGAGACCAAACATCATGGAAATGATTTCCATAATGTGTTACACACCCCACACATCACGCCCCTTCAAAATCAAGTAAAGTTTTCAAACTATAGAAGCTTTGAACGTATACTATTTATCACTGATAAATTATCAGACAAAAGCTAGGCCTACTAATACTGAATGTTTGGTTCATTACATAGATAAATGGTTGTATCAGTATATATTTTGTTATCATAAGAATGTACAAAATATTACTACAATGTTTACAGCCAACATTTTTAAATTCATGGTCCACATGAAAAAAATCAACAATAGATTGTGAAGTGAGGTCACCATCTTCATCATCAGCGTACTGCTATCCTAATTCCCATCTAGGGGGGACATCTTCATTCCCAATTGCCCTCTCTTTACAGTAGCCAGGAGGTGTTCACTAATCACAGAAGTTGTCAGTTCAGTTGTCATTATTGTTCAAAGTTTTTGTTTTGTATAAATGATAAATTGTTCGTACTTAACGACAATCGCTATCAACACAGACTGTATTTGGACTGCTGGTGCATCATTTTTATGCCAGCTGTACAGAGAAAATAATTGTATTATTCCTAGCATAGGGGCACAGTTTCCATTCAAGGGGCCAAAACAGTTCATCTGACAAAATTCCCTTGATTATTGTAAAATCTGGAATTTGCCAAGAAAATTGCCCCAAATGGATTTTATAAACATTTTAACGGTATAGTACCTTGGTGGATTAAACTCAAAGAAGATACCGTAGTAGCAAAGTCACTACAAAAGTTCATATCTAAATCAGCTCAATTTGACTTGCGAAACTTAATCTCATTTATTGTTTACTGGATTGAAATCTGAAGGAGTTGTGTCCATAATGACGTCTCAAGCACAAGGCAGTACAGTACAGAAATAGAACATTAGTATTATCATAAACCAGTTAGTTCCACTGCCACACTAGTTTTTCATTTGAAGCAATGTTTATAAATTCAAAGAATTGAGTTATTTTATTGATTAAAATGGGAAGATAAATAGAATAATAGATTTATAATGGAAACAGCGAACTCCTCGACAGCAGCTGGTAGCCACAGAAAATTACAGCTTCTTTTTTAATGTATAAAGTTACTACATTGCAACTTGGCAAGTCATTATCAAAGTTCTGATTTCAGATATATCCTTACCATGATGAATACAATCCGTTAATAGCCATTTCTTTTCCGTCCCATTTGGAAGGATTGTCATACTTGCATTGCTTTCCACCGCAAAATAAAGCGCATTGCAAAGCACTTGGAGTAACAAAACGCAATGATTCAGAAACTCGCGAATATTTTGGACGCACTGCAGAGCATTTCATTTGCGCATCATTGGGCTTGAAGGCTGTCAACCACTTGACTTCACCTCTTTTTTCATCTGTCATCGTTTATAAATTGCTGGCCATTGGAAGTAGGCACTTTTTCCTGGTCAACAACTTGCTGTCTACTCAAAATATGTACTCTCGGTCAGTCGCTGCTGTAAACAACAACTAAATTTGAGTGGCCATGAGGTCTGGAAACAAGGCATGTGGTTACTCTGTGATTGTTACTCAATCAACTCCCGTTGTCATGGCGACAGAAAGCTGTCGAGCAGAAAAATAGCATAAATCCGAGTCAATTTTATAGGAACAGAAGAATATTTCACGCATCTTTGGTAATCTTATACAGTTCAGATTACAACTAACATGTTGGATCCAGGGCAAGTTGCTCAAATTCTGTCCAGATTCATTACAAATGGGTCTCAGTGGGGGGGGGGGCTCACATTATTATCCATTCCTTGACTAGCCTCTGTTAAACATAATTTTGTTTTGTACGAGGCTGTGAACATTTTATCGGCAAGCCTATTTCATTCAGTTTGTTAGTTTGAATCTAAGAGGTTTTGCTCACTTTGGGGCTGTTGTGCATCGAATTAAATAACATCTAGTCTGTCTGGCAATCAACACAGTGTTGGCATAATTATTTTCCATTTACGCGGGTATTATTGACACTCAGCATGCATTGACACGGCTGACAACTCGGCGATAGGAAGTACGTAATTGACAAACAAAGCGCATGTTGGTTGCACCCACACTTTGACGAATTTGTGATTGCTGGTAATGGTCGATAGGGACAAGAATTCTGCACCGAAATTGGTAAGAGAGGGATCTATCTGTCATTGGTTTGTCTCAGTTATGCTCCATTGATTTGTAATGGCAGAGCTTTGAATATATCCTAAATTCGAAATAGGGAGATTAAAAAGTATTATTTGAATACCAAAGGCCTTGCAATGTTTCCGCCGTTCTATCAGCAAAAGTACTGTGCGTGTGTTTATTCTATGAAGTTGTGCTTGCTTGCTCTTTTCCCACTTTCATTTGCTTTTGAATTAACTTGCATTGATTGTTGGTGATTTTCATCGATCGATTTGTCTTTGCTTCTTGTGAAAAATGCACATCTATTTTCAATGAACCTAATAAAAAATGGCAAAACAAAGTTGATTCACCCAATCGTTTGAAACACGTTTTCTGGGCAACAATCGAAATGATTCATCTACAAAGATATTAACGAATCAAGACACTGCCATATTTTTTCTTATAATGATGGTATGTGACTATTTACTTGAACAGCACTTTGCTTTCCCGTTCTGGTGGTTTGTAGCAATCAATGTTGTGATTAACATATGAAAGAGCGAATCTGTGATTTGGCATACAATCAGATACTATTTCCAATTAGTAACAACATTTTCTGCAGCTAAGTAGTGAAATCTCTTGTACACCCTCATTGCATCAAGTCTGCCTATGACAGTGCGACACTCTCCTCCTTTAAAGTGTATATATCAGAAAAAATATTATTGCTTTATCTGAAAGAGCTTAAAATTCTGTTCGTACAACTTCAAC
>JANVCG010027608.1:0-11338 GCA_025505365.1 Haliclystus inabai | reverse complement strand
AGTCACAGAAATCATGACTCAACATGATGTAAAAAAAGTTTCAGTGCGGTAATTACGAATTTTGAATTTCACATGAAGATAGGTTGTTAAACACATGAATGAAAGATATATATAACCAAACACAGCAAGCAGCTTCAGAAGCTTTTCAAACCGAATTACCAACAAACACTCACTACATTTGGTGCGTAACAAAAATTCCTATGTTCGATGTACGAGATAAAATTTGGAAACTGTGCAATCATATCCGTAGATAACGCAAGGATAATATTCGAATCACTCTAAATATAATGAATTCTTATAGAATATTAGTGAATACTAGTGCATATAATTTGATCTGTTTCACAGTTGCTAGTAGAGCCTAAATCATATTCCTATATTTGTCTTAATTTTCTGTTCATAAATTTCTGTAATCTTTCCATAAAATAGTTTTGGGAAAAAATGAGCTGGGGTTTTTGATCACACTTGCTTGGTTGCCGATCATCATGTGATAAAAAAACGATGAACTTGATTGGATGGAGTCTTCTTCAAAGCTTTGTTGCTGAAAAGTTAACGGTTTTGCTTAGAAAGTTCTAATTGAAGAAAAGGAATAAAACGGATAAACTTTCTTCTGCTTCAATATTGATTGGAATATAGACATTATAATGTTTGATTGATTAAAAAGAAATTTAGTGAGAGCTTACATATGTGTAATATTTACATTCGAATAAAGTTGAAAGCATAATTCTATATATTAATTACCCATCAATTGCATTCTACAAAGTCAAAGCTAGCTATGTACATTAATAATTCTACATCAACATTGTTTTCAATTACTTTATTGAAATATAATTCCTCTTTCACGTTATTAGTTTGTAATGCAACAATTTTATGATTTGTGCTCTTGAATTTTATTCAGTGATACCCAAAAGCTTTTATCTCAATAAAAGCAATCCTTCGAATCAAATCTTCAACCCGAAGTACAAGATAACGTCCCGTCACATAACGATCGCATAGTAACGTTCGTATCAATGAAAAATTGTGCAGAATTCCCTGGACGCAGCTGCAAGTAATAAAAGCTATAATCATTTAGCAACAGCTGAGAAGTGAAAACTCACAAGATTAGAATGAGTTGTACTGAGTCATATGGAGTAATAAAAAAATTAGGTACTTAGTAGAAATTTAAATATTAGACACAGCTGTACACGGACAAATGCTTGACTGCTGATCCCTTTGTCTATAAGTACGTATTTTATGGATTGTCTCTATAAGCATTATAAATGTTCAAGTCTACTGATTATTAAAATGAAGCTTATCGGCTAATTCACAAACTCAAATTCTAACTCATTTATTCAAATGGATATACTTATAAGTATATCGATATCTAGCAAGAAACTGTATATCTTTCAGTGAAATAAAATGAATAGATTTGACAAGCATTTAGAACTTTATCTATCATCTATACGTAAAGGAGCTACTATATTATACTGTGTATCATCAAATTTTTGATTTTCAGAGATATCGACGTAACACTTACACGTGAGCACATGTCACATCAGGCATTGGTTTGTTCTGTAATTGAATGCTGAAGTTATTCAAATATGCACTTTTCCCATCCTGTCGCTCAAACACAATTACTTTTGTAATTGTTCTCCTAACACCAAGGTCAACTTGCCACCACGTTAGTGAAGTCGATTGTGTAGCAGCACAAGTAGGAATGCCACCAACCAAACAGCCACCATCTGTTAGGCCATCGATTGCCAAAGAACAATTGTATGATTTCTCGTCATAAATCAATGTGTCAATTTGACTGCATGGCAAATTGATTAGCAATATTTCTGTCA
Source organism: Haliclystus inabai (assembly GCA_025505365.1). Taxonomy (NCBI): domain Eukaryota; kingdom Metazoa; phylum Cnidaria; class Staurozoa; order Stauromedusae; family Haliclystidae; genus Haliclystus; species Haliclystus inabai. The sequence continues at coordinate 9,518 of JANVCG010027608.1, read as the reverse complement.
AGAAATAATATTTGCATCGAGTTGGTAGAATCTAATCAACTCAATCTAATGTGGTGGGATTTTCATGATTCTTTATGGATTGGAAATGGACAGAATATTTCACATGAAACTGTTTTTCATGGAATGGTGCACTATTACATTCATTACGTAGAATATTAGTATATTATTGAGACTGCAACGCGAAGTCCTCAAGGTATACATGTGCCTACATGGCTAGATACGAGTTTTGCATAGTAGACCAACACATAGCCTCAATATTCTATTGTGGCCTGATCTTGCTGTCATTTAGGTCATTCGATTCCGATATATTGTCTAAAATTGAAGTAATTTTTTATATAAATCTGTCCATCCACAACTCCTTTGAAATGAATAAACGCTTGCCATACGCAAGAACGTTTCCTTGAAATCAGAATCTAAAATATGACACATGGGCTGCATAATATTTGCCCAAATATCATATTCTGCGAACTAATTCATTTTATTCGTACTTAGCAAGCTTCCTTGCAGCCACAAGAATATTTTGATTAGTACTTCAACCGTTTCGTCCGGGTTAGTAAAATTTTCATAACAAAGCTACTCCTTCAAATACGTGTCAATGAAAATTTTGGAATTCGCATTTGTATATTTCAGTTGAGCTGGCAATCATATCTCAATAGCGCAACAGAAATCAGTTGCTGGTAAATGGTTGTACGTTCTGCTAGCTCGTTAGTTGCGGCACTGTAAATTTTATCGAAACTCGTACAAAGACTTTTATCGTGTCTCATAAATATATTTGGTAAAAATATCAACGAAACAAATACCCACGGCGTCATCACTTTAGCGATGTTGATTACAGACCTGTACTGTTTTGCAATTTATTTGCAAGTCTGATTGAGGTAATTATTATTAATTCTGTTTATCTAATATTAACGTATTTGAGGATTTAAAAATCCAGAGTGACAAGTCGTATCTGATTTGGTATCTTCTATGGTGTAAGTATCTTCTATGGTGTAAGTTTATGTCAATGGTTGAAATTTTGCACCAATACCATACCAATCGAAGCAGGCAATTAATTTTTAGTAGCATGAAAGATGCAATTTAAAGGATTGAGAGTCTCTGCAATTCCAGATGATACAGTAAAACCTGTGTATAGCAGCCAGGTAAGGGAATGATTTATGCTGACCACTGTAAAGAGGGAGCCTTTATATACAAGTGGAATTGAATGGAAAATGAAAGTTTCAGAAGCCTGAAGTGACCATCAATACAGAGAGGGGGATGCTTCATAGGGTGACCTTTGTATACAGGTTGCATCGTACCGGATGGATTCTATATCTAAATCATTCCACATTGAAAGACATTGCTTTCAAAACCAAAAACATATCTCACACGTACCAACAGCAGTCTGTGAATCGCAAAATAAGATTGATTTATTAACCACAGTATATCGAGCTTGCCTAGGAGGACAATATTCTGCTACTCTCCTTCTGGGTAAATAATATTGTTTCTTTTTTGCATCATTTGAATCGTACATATTGGGAGTGAAACAGGAAAAGAAACATGAGAAGATGTTAAAGTATACTTCCCATGTGAAACGTGTATCAAAGCTAATTATTGGAAGTCAGTCCATCAAAAGAAATGTTAGACCTATGCATTCACTGCATTGTACAGCTGATAATTGATAATTACAGGACATCGATTTTGAATTATAACAAAGATGGTTTTACCTCGTTCTTGCGACCCACTTGGAATAAAGTTCAATTCCTTTGAATAAAAAAAATGATCAGATAGAGACATGAGGAAAAAACTATCATCTATAGACTCAACTGTGCAATGTCAGTTTGAATACGTCTTTTTCAATGAGCTAACAAAGCTAAACACAATTATCGATTTGAATGCAGACTCCTATATTTTATTTACTAATACGCTTATCATATTGTTACCTTATAAATATTAATGATGTCATTTACTATTCTCCATATTACCTATAATTTGTAGATCTAAAGAAAAGTGTGTTTCTTGCTCATTACCTCATTTAGCTGCTAATTTGTTCTGATTGAGAAAAAGTTATCGCTCACAAAAATATCTGATGAATCGGACCGATTTCGATCAAACTGTGCAAAATCTAATTGATTCTGTTCTGACTTTATCTGACAACAGATGTTTCACAAAAGTCATCAAACTGACGTACGGCTGAAAATGATATCTCAGAATTGTTCAAAACATTGAAAATACATGAATGTCCTTTGAAGTTTTGACTGAGTACATCCCCTCCGATTAATAAACAACCTACATATGATATTTGATAGCACAGTAATAGATCGAGTGGGAGTTTGCCTCCGTACCTCCCGTATACTGACCGATTCGAAAGAGCTTAGAGACTAGAGAATAGAGAATAGTACAAATTCACACAGGGACACCTGTTTCTAGCAGATGGATATTGAATATTACAGACAGAAGGTATCTGCGGCTGTAATTTTCGTGTTTCAGTGTAGATAGAACAGTGAGCAGTTTTGTGTGCGCTTTGCTTGAAAATGGTCACTCGGTATTTTGTGCCTCGAAAATGAAGCCCATCATGACTTACAATCAATTGATCAATGAAATGTAGAATCTCATACCAAAGAGTGTCTCAATTATGAGAATATTGCTGTACAAGCCCTGACCCCTTTGAGCCATACCAGTAATACAATAGTATATCATTCAAAACTATCATAATATTGACCTTTCTTGAAGTTCATTATATAGATATCAGTGTAGTAAGCTTCACTATAGTAATTATTCAGTTATGTTTCCATACATAAATGTAGACGACTTACCCTGATTTTAATGTAAGCTTTAGGATATCCCTGAGTTGACCTTTCTGCAAGCAGTTGCATGTCAAATGCAGCTGCCATGTGTTGCAGCTGGCATCGTATCTTTCCTGCTCCCATATCATGGATGATTGCAGTAGTACAGCCACAATCTAGTATATCGCAACGTAAGAAGCATTCAACAATAGTACGGGTTGTGAACGCTGCGATGATCTCGCCATTGGTTTGCTGTAATGCATAAGAGGCATCTACTTCTAGGTAGTCGGTTTCATCACTTACTGTAAGTTGTGGTATAAATGTTAGAGAAACCAACAACACTGTAAAGTAGATGATACCCGTCCAATGCATTTCAGAAGAACAATATCTAATACAAATGCCAGCTTGAAGAGAAATTGTTGGACAACTTACGTTTACTGCTTTCGGATGCAGGAGTAAGAATAATTCTTCCAGATGATTTAGTGTCAGAACGATCGAGAATTAAAGCTGTTTTGTGATTGGTCAATCTGAGTTTAATTATGTATGTATAATTGGTAGCTTTGTGATTTGTGTTGATATCTATAGAATATATGCAATTGCAATAGATCATTTGTAATGTTTAGATTGTCACTAAATACTTGTCTGTGAGATAGCCTATTAGAGGATGTTTACTTCATGCTTTGTAGTGCCGCTTATTTAAAATCAAGAAACTCTTTTCATGCCTCTTGTTTAAATTACAGCTTGACGTACGTTGTGCCGTCAAAATATATTCAATAATGAAAGTATTCTGTTCAAATTTAATTAGAAACATTTTGTTTCACAAGCAAAACTGTAAATAGAAATTGTAATGCGTGTTGTCCCTCAGCGACCTTAATTACATCCATAACCTAATAGACTGTGATCAGAACACCCAAAGCATGACCACGTTTCACATTTCGTAGTGACTTTGAATTCCGATCAGATCATGTATACTTTCCAATTTAAGTATGCTATAAATTGGTGTAAAATATCAGGACTGAAACAGCAAAGTGTTTATTGACCAGCAAAGAAACAAGAGATGATACTTTGCAAAGGTAGATTGAAACATCTAATTTGTAATTGAATGTAAATTCTCTTACATCAAATTATCATAACACTGGCCATCTTCGAAATTTTCCTTTCATAAATATCTGTTTCATTTGAAACGGTGTAATGACGCATCTCAAATTCCACTGTATATCCGGATGGTATAATCAGCCCGATAATCAGGCAGGATTTTTTCATTTTAGCCGGGTAATATCAGGATATGGATCCTTGATAAGCTATGCCAGATAAAAATACAGCATCCAAGGCCAAGCTGTTGATCTGGTATTGAAATAATTTGATTTAGAAGAAAACGCTCAGTTTAAAAATTAATCTAGGATCTTTTACGGAAAACAAATTGAACTCAATCTATACTGGAATATGATTGTCGGTGCGCTCTTGATGGAGCGGGTGATTTTTTAACAACAGCAATTAATATTTTGTTAAATTCATCATATTCTGAAAATGATTTGAGCTATACAATAAGATTGATTTTGAGAAAGAGGAGTCCTACTTCCCCTATACATATCCCCTTTGACATCGAATCCTTTGTTTTTCTGACTGTTAATTTATTATACTTCCAGAATAAAGCCTCATCACTTCAGCAATTTCACAACAAAAACTATACGAGGGCCGTGGGTCATTTTAGACTGTTTAATGAACAACACTGTTGAATCAACTAACTAATTAAACCACAAAATTCTTAGAAAAACTGAAACATAGCAATATTATTGAAATATTGATGTGTATAACATGGAAACCGGCTTTACGGCATTTTATTATCGCATTACAAATTGGAATAGGAGCTGTATGTGCTTTAGAGTAGAATTGTACAGTATCCATTGCTTCTGTTCATGACTTCTTTGGATGTTAGCAGAGGCATGGGAAACTCTCTTTTTCAATTTATCGCACAGGTGTAGCTCTATTTTTGCTTCTCAGAATATTTACCAAGACGAACATCATATCTTGAAAGTCTCTTAAAAATTTTGTTTACAGCATGAAAATTAGGAGAGATAAAAGTGGCACTGGTACTTAAAAAGAAGCTTTGTCGAATAAAAAGTACTTCTCGATATTCTGCAGGAAAAAAATCAAAAGTGCAAGACACTTACTTCTGTTAGTGAAACCATGTACTATTGTAATGATGTCATTTCTCATAGCCTTAGGCGTTATTTGAACTTGAGATCTGCAATGATGAGCTTGTGGCGTTAAGTAATTATTTCATGTGCTCAGAAATAGTTTCCATCGAGGCGAAGACACAGATGGAAGGGTTTCCATCAACTATTATAAATTTAAGTAGTGCAATTTTTTTAGATCATGAAAGTTAGACCTTTAAATTTAGGGTTCTATGAAGGCATATATATATACATTTCAGCAAAATTCAGAGGATTTCCTTCTACGGAATTGTGAATCCTGAAAACTGCCTTTGAGAGAATCTATATGCGTAAGCTACGTATGCACGCGTGATGTAATTCACAATAAAGAGCGGAATGCTGATGTGGTGCGTATGTTGTACTCAATACTATAAGCAATAATCTTTACATGCCATTTCACATTAATTGACTAACACTCGACAATTTTTTTGGTGTCATGAATTTTTTTCATCGGATCAATGTCTAATCAGAAAAATTGCTCAAATTTCCTATGAGTTCATTCAAATTTTTCTACATTAATCAAGCTTGGATCGAGTGACTTGATTGTGTCTGGAGCTGAGTAGTAATTCAAGTCTAGAGATTTATGACATTCTGTGGTCTTAGGACAAGGACGCTTCTATGTAAAGTCTTATGAAGGTCTCATCGATAACAAAATCATGAGGAGGTATAAAATGCATACATTTTGTTTTGCGTCAACATTGATTGAAATATACATTATAATATGCGATTATTAAATGAGGGTTCGATTGAATTCTTACATGTGTAAAATATTTACATTCGATTAAAATTCAAAGCATAACTTTTTCGATTAATTTCCCATAAATTGCATTCTACAACGTGAAAAAAAAACTATGAGAAATTGAAATAGGAGCGATATGTACGTTTATCATGTGAGAAACTGCTTACGTGATGAGACTGTAGAAAGATCTACAAAACATTTTTCATAGTGCGATCATTTATCAGATATAGGTTGATGTATGTTTTCGCTGAGATAGACCATTAATAGCTATATTTTTCAGAATTGATTATCATCATCATCATCTAACTCAAGTAACTTATTTCACAGAACTAGTTTTATCTCCGTAAAGCTCGATGAAGAACTGCATCGTACTTCTTGTTTTGCCGCAATGTTTCAACATTGAAATTATCCTTGAGCATCTATTTATAAATCTATCGTCTCTTTTATATCTTATACTGTATGAAAGTAGCGCCCTATATTATATATTTTACTTCCTTCAGTCAAACGCACTAATGCTTTTAATAAATCATAAAAACCGTCCTCAATATAGGGCAGTATTTACCTCGTCTGCACCGATTATATAAACAAAGATCCTTTGAGCAGCAATTCGTTCCACTGTCAAACTGATTGGATTTGAAACCAAGGGTCCGATGGATGATGAAGCCTAATGTTTTTGCAGGACATTGGAAGAAAATTATTATGCAGTAGCCGGAGAAAAAAGATCGAGAGCCCTTCTTCTACAAAGTTTAAGCATAGCCATACAAAAGGGTAATATTGTACAAGTATCACGGGAACTATTCAAGACAGAGAAACCTTGAAGGAGATTCTTCATTTGTTAATAGGATATAGTTATATCGATTAAAATATTTGAAAATATTATGTTCCTTTTATCTTTTTGTATAATATATCATAAGTATTTTTATCAATTGTTCTCTATGAAAAATAAAAACTCTGAAAAAAAACAGGCTACGCAGAAAAGCAGGGCTTGTATCATTTAAAAAAAAATGCTACGAGCGATCAATAACTATTTATGCAGTTCACATCACAATAAAAGTCGATGTTGATTACAGAAACACCTTCCCTTTGGGAAGATGTCTGGTGGTCCTCTAGAAAATCTGAAACAAATATTCCCCGAAACAGATACTTGGTGGATGTATGGGAGTAACTAAATATGAAGTAAAGCTACGACTATAGCTTCTGATGTCCAGCCAGCACAACTGCCTCCTCAAGTGTTCATATCAGTATACACAAAGAGCTGAAAGAGCAACTGAACAAAATGGAAAGAGAAGGAAGTATTTCTACGTGCCCTGAAAATACATAGTGGGTTCACAACGTTGTGATTTCGGAAGGATACTGTGGGTGCTTGCGAATTTGTTTAGACCCAAGAAGCGTGTACAAATATTTGATCAGAAATATTTGTTCACATTCCAAGGTGTGAAATTTTTCTCGACTCTTCATGCTCGCTATTGCTGACTATTGCACGATGTAAGATGTTTGATGAAGAAATGGGTGATATTTTGTCAGGTATTCCAGATACATTTCATTGTGCTGACGAGGTGAAGATCCAAGGAATAAACAAGTTACGACATGACATCAACTTACGCGAAACAGTTGACAATGCAGCTGGCGTCAAACTTGATCCAAAGAAATGCAAAATTCATAGATAAGCTACTGTATTGATTGCTTTAGACGTATTATTTCCCCAAATGGATAAAAGCCTTTACAAAATAAAAGATAAGACCTGCTAAAATTGGTATCGTCTAAAGACATGCAGGAGTGTACAAAGGGATCATTCAATTTTGTAGGAGATTTAATACCTCATTTCTCTAGAAGATACACCTGATGAGAAGTCCTTTGAAAACAGATATACATTTCAATTGGACTTAAGATATTGAGAAAGATTTTCATAGTTTGAAAAAGTCCTCGCTAAACAAATTTACGTAGCAAACTTTGACTCAGAAAAGGATGTGACCATCAAAACTGATGCATTCACTGAAAGGCTATAGGAATTGATGCTACCTCAAGGTGAGAAACCAGTGAGGTTGACAAGCAAATCAGTGAGACCTTCAGGGATAATCAAGCAAGTCACGCAGAGGGAACTGTTAACTATTCTCATTGCAGGTGGAAAAATTGCTCACCTACATATGGAAGAAAGATTATATTGAAGGATAATAAAAAAACTTCTGAAAGAGGTCTTCAAAACGCTTGCGAATTACCCCATATGACCTGCATGTTTAATACGTTGGGAAATAGAATGTCCTATATATTTGCATACACGTTGTCCTGGCTATAGTCCAGAGAGTTAAGGATCTACATACTCCTAGTCTGGAGGTAACTATTGCTGGAGTAGCTAAATTCAGCAAAACCAAGTTGCGAATCCTACAAGATGAGACAAAATCAGATACATAGTTCTTTTTTAGATAAAGTAGGGGATAATGACTGGAAGGCCCAATAGTCAACAATTTTTGGAAGACATTCTTAGACCTCTTTGTAGTTCAAGGGATAAACTGATAATCTAGATGGGCTATTCATGCGTGGTAATCATGTGGCCATTCCTGCAGCTTTTCCTACTGACGTCTTAGAGCGGTTACACAACGGACATCATCTATGAGAGGTACATTTCAGAGAGTCAGGATGAGCCTTATATACTGTTCCAATTTGAACCAAAATTTTCAAGACATGATCATGAGGGGTGAACCATGAGTGTCAGTCACATGGCAGCAAAAAGAACAGACCACCAACTAAGAATATATCTAAAGCAAGAGCAATGGAGTTACTAGCAATGGACAACATGTCATCCAAAGCACAACTGGCTTTATATTGTATACAATATTTCAGTTGTTTTGGGATGTATGATGTAGTTCCAAATCAGACCACCAAAGCCGTCAGAAAAGTCTTTTAAAGTCTTACAGAAATTCCAGAAATTTGGGTTACCTGAAGGAGTCATCGCCATATTATCGCCAGTACAATAAACGCATTGAACGGGCGATAGAGACTAAGCAACACATCTTGAAGAAAAAAAATCTGAATGTATTTACTGATGAATTAATCAATTATTTAGACACACCAATAAGTGATAATATACCTAGCCCAGCTGATTTATTTTTAACCGATCCACTTCACAGAAAATAAACATGACTTTGGAAGCCTGGTTAAATCCACTCCAGAAACATTCACTCTGACTCACGTCCTGCTGAATTAGCAGAATTGTCTTATTCGCCGCAACGCAAGTAATATCAAACCTGAGATCGCAATCCTACTCTGCGTCCGAACGTCACACGTATGGACCAAGAAATTATTTCAATGCCCATACTTCAGAACTTGAAAACAGCCTACTCTTATGCCTGTAGCGACTATACTACCTAAAAAGAAGATGCAGATAAAGCAGAAGCCCTACCTAGACGTTCAGGCAGAATAAGAAGATCGAATAAAAGCGCTGATTACATCTATTAGCGACTGCCAATGAATAAGTTTATCGAAGACTAAAACAAAGTCTGTATATCTTTGAGTGACAATAAATCGTTTGATTATTAAAGAGGAGAGTAGTGTTATGCTAAGTAGATTGTAGCCATTCTTGTTTTATGTTAATTTAGCTTTTGTTTGACATTATTGCATATGTTTGAAAGACCACGTGCTGTCTTCGAAAAAATACAACATGCACTACATACTGTTATCATATAATGTGTTGTTATTTTACTGATGTTCTAATCAAAATGTTCACAGAGCAGTACATTCTATTTTCGTGTAAATAGAAAGAAATCCACTCATTTCGAAATATCGTCGATTCTTATTCCAGACTCGATT
>JANVCG010027597.1:0-11340 GCA_025505365.1 Haliclystus inabai | reverse complement strand
CAGACGATCGGGAGAGCGGGAGTTTTGAGTCTATATCGGGAGACTCCCGATTGTATCGGGAGGGTTGGAAGCTCTGGTTCAATGTTCAAAGTCGAATTACAGTTCCAGCAGAGTGATTGACATAATATATCGATAAAGTTCCTCAACCTTTCATGTGCTTTTCCGAAAGATAATAGACAAGATATCGATTCAAAATCAGTTTTTAGCTTAATTGCGAATCATCAAATGTGATTCTCTGCTAAATAATACTATGCCATCGAAACGAAGGCGATCGCTTTGTTGATCATCCCAAGAACGAGCAAGCCAGAAGAAAAGACGAGGTAGACAACAAGAAACGCCAAACACAAGACAAACCAGATTGCATGAAGAGAGAGAACGATTGACAAATTCAAGAGCACAAGGTCAAACTACAGACAATAACCAAACAAGAGTTACTATAACCAATCCACGCGTTCGAAGACGACTGCTATTAAGGCCCAAATTACATTGTACCGGTTAGCTATCCGAGCAGAGTCATTTTTGTACCGGTTAGGCCTTGCGATTACATTGCACCCTTGCTAGCCGGTATGCTTCGCTCGCTTTACGAGAGTCAAAATGACCCCACATCGCAAGTGGGATGAAAAGCTATCCGGTATGCAATTTGAGCCGAGCAGAGCAGTGTAATCACCGAATCTTGGTTGGTTAGACCACCAGAGCCTCACTATTAGAATATGTAGTCTAAGAAATTTACCAGGAGAGTCGCGGAGGTAAACAATTTCTTCTTTGATGTGTTCTATATTCATTACGTCAATTTGTTGTTAGCTATTGGCCATTATGAACCTTCAACAAATTCAATTGTTTTTCAAAACGTTCGCTGCTGCCTTGGCTATATTACAGTTGGGCTGTCAATACGTTGGAGAATAAGTAAATGAGATAAAAAGACGACTAAATGTCAGAAAGTGTACAGCGTTCTCGCGCTTTTCGTATCTATGATCACGACTGGAATGGTGCGTGATCTGCTAAACAGAGCGTAGATGCTCTCAATGTAATCGCACACCTATCCGGTATAGTTTTCACTCCCATTGCGCAATACCTAACCGGGATGATTTTTAACCGGTGCAATGTAATTCGGGCCTTAATTGTACAAGCGCTACCTTGCCGAGGCAGATTGAATTCAACGAGAAGTGTGAAAGCAGATCAGCAACCGTAACACAAAGACAATCGGCATCTTTAACATCCAGGGAATCACCAATCGTTTGGATTAATGAAAGAGATAAGCAATCGGATCGATCTCCCTTCATTGCGCGAAATACTAATGCTGTCTTTCACAGCATACAATTAGTGAGAATAAGCAACGTAGGAGTCCTATTTAACAGTGATCTTTCACCATGTTTCCCACCTTGCAACAATTGCGGAGCATATAAATGGCCAAAAGATTCGAATGGAATGTGTTGCAAAGGTGGTAAAGTCAATGCAACCGTATTCCCTCAATTTACTGGTCTATTCAAAAGCCTTTGGGAGGGTTCAAGTCTTAGAGCAAGCACATTTAGAAACATTCGAGGCAACTTAACAATTGTCTTGCATTGGCATGCTTAAAAGTGAAACAGCCACCTCTACCTGGAGGAGATTGGAGGCCATCTGTGATGATACAGGTAAGATCTCGATAATGGTGCATCTTTCAGTAGATCTCCATCTAAATAGGAATAATCTATCTTTAATGGTAAATTCAAATTGTTACAAGCAAGATTGTCACAAGCCTATTAAATATAGCCTGTGTATAAAGGTCACCTCTATGAAGTGGCCAATCGTCAATGTGTCCTCAGATCATTATATTAAGTGTGCTATATCTGAAAATAAAAATTTCAGATATTATTGTAGTCAATCATAACATAAACTGTATTATATACTGTAATATTGCAATTGCAGGGAAAGGTTTTTGTGGGCTTGGATCCTTTATACAGCCTAACCCAGGACAGTCGCCCAAGTTTGCTCAACTCTACATCCTTGACCCTGAGCATATTGAGGTCGAAAAGGAAATACGTCTTAATTCGATTGTGTTGCAATAATTGGTGACACTTTCCAAAAAACAGCTCTTATTAGATATAATCGACGACCTACTGAAGGAGCTACGATAATGCAATACCTATGTCCAGAATATCAAATTTGCCCATGAAGTATTTACTGCTGACCAAAATGAAGGAATCAGTATTCCCTTGGTTATTGATGAGAACAAGCGGCCAGTCGGAGAACATGCCAGGCGTTACAATAGAAGCTTCAAGGAGATTTCAGGTGTGTGAGACGGCTCAAAATTGACATCTTTCGTGCCAAATATACTGAATTCAACGAGATTTCATTTTCCAAGAACTGTTGTAGATTGTGTCGATGTTATGTTATTCAAACTTTTTTGTTTCTATATGCCTATCAAGATTTGCTCCGAAGAATTTAATAAAAAGAAATTAACCAGGATGATGATTTTAGTTATTTTGTTAATTTTTTTTTGAACAATCGTGTTGGTAGACTATGAAGAACCTTCTCATAGGAGTATGGTAATGCGTCTAAGAGCCCATGATGGATGTGGAGTTAAAGGGATTGTTGACACCCACAGATCAGCTGACCAACTCCATTTTGTGATCCTCTTTCCAACTGGAGCGGATGGATGGCACTTGAATCTTCGTCAACATCTGCAAGATAAGCCTTTAACTCCTCTCCAATATTACTCTTTTCAAATTAAAATGCGGAATCTACCATCTCCTATTTGAGGTGAGTGCAGTTTTCTTTGAAATTTGTTACAATGTACCTACATTACCTGAAATGCAAAATTGTATAATTCACTATACTATAGATTATAGGGTAGGGGTGCTAAATTGCTTCAAGAATATGTTTGCGTCCAATATGCCAAAGTGGAAAACCAACGTTTGTGGTACATTAAGCATGCACCATCAAAAACGTTGCGTGGAGAAAGCTACAAAAAAATATGCGAAGATGTCCGCCAAGCAAACAACACTTCAGAAGTGAGATGCGGTCAACAAGTTATTCTTCCACCTTCATTCACAGGCAGTCCCCGTGAAATGCATCAACAATATCAGAATGCTATAGCAATTACAAGAGAGTTTCACAAACCGGATTTGTTTATTACATTTACATGTAACCCTAAATGGCCCGAAATCCAGCAGTCACTTTTGCCCAACCAGGATACGACTGAAAGACCAAACATCGTAGCTCGGGTTTTTCATTACAAAAAGAAAGATTTCATGGAAGAACTGATTAAAGCAGGTATAATGGGAAAGCAAGCTGCCAATGTTAGTGTTATTAAATTTCAAATGTGTGGTTTGCCCCACATCCATGTGCTTTTCATTCTAAAAGCTGAGTGTCGACTCTTCAATGCTGCAGATGTTGATGGTGTAATTTCTGCTGAATTGCCTCCAGATCCTATGAAGCTCCCAATAGGATTGAAAAGAGATCAAGCCCAAAGATTGCAAATTTGGATTGAAAGCACATGGTGCATACATATAGCGCTAGCTGTTTGAATGACCTAGGTATTTGCTCGAAATCCTTCCCTGAACCTTTTTAAAATGAGACAGAATTGGATGAAGACTCATTCTATCCGCTCTATCGTCCCATATTAATGTAGAAGCGTGTGTCTCCCCCATGGATGCAAAGTATTTGTATACGTACGTCACTAAAGGATCTGATAGATCTATGGTGGAGCAAATTAATTATGATGAGGTATCTGATTTTCAAAACTTACGCTCTATTGGTGCTAGCGAGTCTTGCTGGCGCCTCTTTGAAAACCCTATATCACAACAGTTCCCAGCAGTGCAAGCTCTGAGAATTCATCTTCCTGGTGAGCAGTATGTGATCTTCGAGGAGAGTCAAGTAGGACAAATTTTAGATCTCCCCCCTAAAGCAAAGGAGCTGACTGCATTCTTTGCATACAATACCGCTCATCCAGAAAGCAATGTAAAATATGTAGATTTCCCAAAGTTCATGACCTGGCGAGGAAATGAGTGGCACGCAAGGAAAAGAGGTTTTGGTGCCATAATTGGGAGAATTCACACAATTCATCCACTGAGTGTTGATGAATTTTACCTTCGCATACTTTTACACCACAACCACTGCAGAGGAAAAAAGAGCTTCCAAGAAGTGCTAAAGTAGATGATGTCACTTCACTGCTAACGTTTAAAGATGTATGCCGGCATTTGGGACTGTTACAGGACGACGGGAAATGGCACAACGCTTTACAGGAAGCAGTCTCCAGTCAACTATGCCGTCAAATTCGTCATTTGTTGACAGTTATTCTACTGTATTGTGAGCTACAGAATTCACAGCATTTGTTGGATACATATGTTGACGAAATGGTACAGGATTCCAGGGTTAAATACCCAGAGGCAACTGAAGAGGATTTGAAGATTATGGCTCTACTTGACATCGAAGATTTGTTGAGAACGAAATCTAAAAAGTTTTTTGACTTTGGACTGCAAGAAATAGCTAATGAGGAACGTAAACGAATAGAAGAAATTATTGTAGTAGCTCAACAAAACAATATACCTTTAGTATGCAGGGAGGAACTTGATTTCGATTTCAACATTACTATCAGCATCGCGGATAGTCAAAGAAATCAGCTAACATCATCACAATTTGCAATATTTAAAGCGGTTTCCGATGCCATGGAAGCTGATTTACCATTAGCAGTTTTTATTGATGCACGAGGAGGGACAGGGAAAAAATTTCTGTTGAATACAATTCTGGCTCATGCAAGAACAATGGGTAATACTAAGAATCCGGCTATTGCTGCAGCCTCAAGTGGAATTGCTGCCACGCTCTTGTGTAAAGGAAGAACATTCCATTCCCGTTTCAATGCTCCCCTCAAGCCAACATCATTATCTGCTATGCGCATCAGTCCCGCAAACCTTCAGCACAATTAATCAGAGCTTGCAAAGTTATCGTTTGGGATGAAGCTCCAATGACACATCGCTATCATTTAGAAGCTCTTGATAGGATGCTTAAAGATGTAATGGGAGGCTCTCAACCATTTGGTGGAGAATGCATAGTGCTAGGGGGGGGGGTTTTCGTTAATGTTTTCCAGTAGTGCCAAGAGGATCACGTCATCAAATCACAGATGCCTCAATGAAGAAAAGCAATCTATGGACCTTATTCAGTGTTTTTGAGCTGCAAGAGAACATGCGCATTGGTGCAGATCCATCTTTGCAAGGTTTCGATAGATGGCTTTTGAAAATAGGAAATGGTGCCCTTCCAATGGTCAAACATCCTGACAATGTTAAAATAGAAGAGGTCTTCGTTTTTCAAATTGTTGATACATCCAAACTACGGATCAAGCAGACATTGAAATAGTTCGTTGACATAATTTTTCCAGACATCAGCCTTATGTTTTCCACCCTAGATGGTGAATGGGTCAAGTGGGTGTCAAAACGTGCAATACTTGCACCAAAGAATTCGATGGTAGATGCAATTAACAGCATAGTGGGAGACTGTTTACCAAATGAATCAGTTCGTGTCACCAGCGCAGATAATACTACTATCCCCAAAGATATCACACGATTTCCGACAGAATTTCTTAACACCCTTACCCCTGTTGGATTACCACCCCATCACCTGTACTTGAAGGTAATTTCCACTTTGGAGATTGGATTTTAAAAAACATTAATTCTGAATGTTTTATCTTACCATTGACTGATGCAATATTTTTCTTCTATGAAAGGTTGGTACGGTCTTGATGGTAATACGTAATTTAAATCCAACTGCTAGGATCTGCAATGGTACTCGGGTCATCTTGAATAATATATCACCATTACTGCTTACATGCACTGTTGCTACAGGTACGTAATTTTTGAAGTAGACTATCTTAGTCACACTACTATTACCAACAGGGTGTTTTATATTATTTTGTAATCAATCTACCAGGTGATCATGCAGGAAAAAAGTCTCTATTCCAAGAAATGAAATGTTGACAAATGAAACGACTTGCTGCATTTCCCTGTAGCATGGAAACGACGGCAATTTCCAGTTCGCCCGGCCTTTGTCATGACTATTAACAATAGTCAAGGTCAAACGTTGAAACGAGTTGGGATATGGCTTGAGCAGCCTGTTTTCACACACGGACAGCTCTATGTTGCTGCATCTAGGGTTGGGAGCACAGAGAATTTAGCCATGGCTATTTCGAATTCAAGCGTCAATGTTACCAGGAATGAAGTTTATAGTGAAATATTGGACATTTTGTGAATTAATACTGTAAATAGAGTTTCAACGTCTTCCTATATAATGTTAATTATCTGTTGAAAAGCAAAATTTTTGCCCTCACTTAGTCTTTAAATATCTACTTTTGAATATATGGAATTGATAATTATAATATACCAATTCGTTTTAAAATAAATTATGCATTTACATTTGCGTTAATTTGCTTCTACCATTATTGACTGCAACAAAATAATGTAAACAGAAACTAGCATTAAGCTATACTTGGAGCACTGTTATTCTGATAGAGTTGCACTCATCGAGTGTAACTGAATACTAGTAAATAAAAATTTGCACAACGAAGCAACATAATAGTATTGTCTCTTCAATAATTTGCTTTTAGATAAAATGCAGGTCTGATTTTTAAATTTATAAAGCCCCAAACAGCCAAACCAGTTATTTAGATATTTTTATTGGCTACGGATAAACTCTTTCCGTGTGGAGTGACAATAACAGAAATAGCTGTACAGAGCCTTGGCACAGCAATCCAATCCTGTCTTCAAAAAATAAATTGATAACAAAGCGAGCTTATCAGTTATAACCAAACATCAAAATTATTAAAAGTAACAATTGCCATCAGTGTTCTGTAACCAGTGATCTTCAAATCGCAGTTCACAAAGCTCAGCCTTGAACATGGTAAAAAGCGAAGGGAAAAAGGTTTGAATTGAAAACAATTTACTTAAAGTATCGAACAGTTGAGATTGAAAACAACTTACCGAGAAGAGTTTTGTCTGCTTGTGATCTTTAGAGATATCTGATATTTGAAAGTGCCTCTTCTCCTTCCAGGAATATTGAAACATCGAAAAATACTTCTGTAAAAATCTGTGTAAAAAGTGAAACATGTGCATGCAAATGACGTGGCCATTTCGAACATGGCATAGACTTCTTCAACACAAAAGAAGAGAACAAAGACAAACTACATCATTTTCACATGACTTCCTGTGAAAATTACGTCACATTGCAATTTTTAATTGCAATTAGCGAGTTGTTTATTGCCTTTCAAGCTTCAAAAAGTAAAACCTACTTCAAGTTGGAGCCTGTAGTAGCTTTGGATGTCGTGCCTGAAACTTGCGTATGCACGTGCCTACGTGCGTGCGTGCCAGCCATTAAAAAATCCCATATTTTAGCATGTTTTATATCTACTTCCGTTCAACAGCAGAGGTGATGCAAGCAAACACAACTCTATGAAGAATGCGAGCGCTTCGCGTTTGCTATCCGATAGATTGAAATAGTTTAGATCCGTTGAATAAATTAGACGAAGGACAACAATAAGCATTGAAGGACGATTACAGCAAGGCTGACCATCCAAATCAACTACTGATGATAATATTACATTAATAGCCCCAGCAGGATTAATAATGATGCCATTGTGAAATCAAGTTGCTCTGATTGCTATCTTTATTTTTCATAGGTTTCGGTTTGGAAAATGTTGGAAAATCAGAAAACAGGCTCTCGACAAATTGGCTCAAAATATATAGACTCAATATTTTTAATAAAATCATTTCGATACTTCAGCATATAAAATTACCAAATACATATTTTGATTTCAGGTTGTTAATATTGCTATTTTTAGTTTGATAGAGGTTATAGTTGGAAAATTCTAAATAAGGAAAATGCCGGTTTTCGATAAATTGGCTATAATCTACTTGGATTTACTGAAGAGGCTCGTTCTATGAATAGACTTAATATTTTTCAATGAAATGATTTCGATACTTTAGCATATATAATTATTAACTACATACTGTGTTTTCAAGTTGTTCTTACTACTAACTTTAATTTGACAGATATTTTAGTTGGAAAATGTTAAATTATGAAAATACCGGTTTTCGATAAATCAGCTATATTCTAATTCTACCTAGTTTTACTAAAGAGACTCGTGCTATAAATGGACCTGTTATCTATTGTAATTTCAAGTAGTTCTGATCACCAACAGTTATTTTACAGCGGCTTCAAATGAGACAAGTGACAGAGTCAATTAACTGATGGCTTTTTATATTGAATTGATTTACTGTACGTACTTCGCATGGAACTGTAAACTCTTGCTTATGAGACAATAATGAATGGAAGGTCAAAGTCTGTAAATGTATAATAAACACTCACTTCCAAGGTTTGAGTTGTACAAACCCTTCGCATCATTATTAATCCTGCTGGGGCTATTAATGCAATATTATCGCCAATTGTTGATTGAGATGGATAGCCTTGCTGTAATTGTTCTTCGATGCTTATTGTTATCCTTCGTCTAATTTATTTAACGGATCTAAACTATTTTAATCTATCGGATAGCGAACGCAAAGCGCTCGCATTCTTCATAGCGTTGTGTCTTCTTGCATCACCTCAGCTGTTGAACACAAACGCTGTGAAGAATGCAAGCGTTTCGCATTTGCTATCGGAGTGCATTTGAGACGTCTTTGATTGAAATCAACAAGGTCTTCAGGAAGATGTAAAAATTTGTTCTCGAGACCCAGTGTAAATTCGGTTGCAGTCCCTTCTTGCTTGACCAGAGCAAGCATAGAAATTGTGTTCTTTCGAGTCACTTGGGAGATCGAGTTTGATTTTCAGTCTATTGATTTCGCTTGGAAGAGCGCGCAAAACGCTTCCATGATTGATAGTGTCATTTGTATGAATAAAAAACCGATTTTTAACATAATTAGCAGAAAATACTATGAAAGATAGATCAGGATCACCCACCTTTCGCAGGTTTACCCTTTTTTCATAAAAGACTTGGATGTGTAAATTCCATATTCAATGCCAAATGTAATGTTTGGACTTAAAATAGATTTATGTGACGAGGTCCATTTATCATGAATAAAAAGAAATGCATTACTCTTACCCATTTCACTTGAGAATTTACCAAGTGCCCAAAAATAGAAAAACAATTTAAAACACTTGATAAAGGCATAAACATATTATGATGCTAATAAAAGAATTTGATTTAACGTTAACAAAATTGATATCCAGTTTTAAAATTGTAAATTCAAGATGAATTGTAGATTACAACATAAATATTATTTATAATTAAATTAGAGACTTGATTTATTTCTAATAAAATATAAATGAATAAAATTACAGGTTCTTAATTGATTTAGTTCTTGATTTTCAAATTATTCAGAAACGTTTTCCAGGTGGCGTGATTTGATTCCATCATAATGAGAGTTAAAAGACCTGGTTTATCCAATTTTTCTGTTCGACAATTGTAAATAGCATCAAGAAAATCTCTTTTCTCAGTGGTAGAGTAAATATTATAAATTGGAGATGGAAATTGTGATATTAAGGATAAAACATAACTACCTAAAAGACGACATAATCGTCCATTGCCATCACTAAAAGGGTGTAGGGAAACTAGTTTATACAATAACCAAGCAGCTAATTTGAACAAATCCAGGATTGAGCTGTTAAGATTTTGTCCTCTTTTCTTTCTCACATCTTCCTTTATACCTTGAATCAAAGCATTGTAATTATCTATTACGCTCAATACTACAGATTCCCATTCATCTTGTGTTCTATAATATGGATATTCGTGTCTTTCACCATTGTATTCAGTGTATCAAAGAGAGGTACGGAATACCCCTCCTGGTGTCATGTCCTTTGATAAAACTCCATCCATTAGTGTCTTATGTATACATTTTACACATTCATCTTTTTCTAACAGAGAGGTTAATGTTTTATCTTCCTTTAATTCTCGTTTTGAAAGGTTTTTTAGTTGTTTGTATGCATTAAACATGTTTTGCGTTTCTCGAGCTTCTTTTGATGTCCGTATTTTCAAGTTTTTTGAAATGTCGCCATTATTTTGTTTCTGCTCTAATAACATATATCGTGTCTCATCAAGTTCTTGTGTACCAATTTCCTCTTCAACATTAAGATGATGAATGAATTTAATGAGCATTCGTTCTTTGCAATTTTTAATCAATTCTTTATCCATATTAGCTTTGAGCAGCATCCACTGATTATAATAATTGCTTATGTCTATCAGCATCTGAGAAACTGGAACATAATCATCATTACGGTTTCCTATATTTTTCACTGTTCTAGGTATATTTTCTGGCAGTTGAAAATGAATTAATGATCTGTATGCTACATATTGATTGGAAGAACTTTCTTCAAAATCTGGACTGCTTGATACTGCAATGGCCATCACATTGATACTCTGTTAAAAAGGAAAAAAACCTTTAAAAAATAAAAATTCCTTGTTTGGCCTCTAATGGGACCTCATACAGTGTAACTTGTGTAGCAGAGGTGACAGATCATTATAGTTTTAGAGATCCAGATCCATTCTAGATTCAGCCTCGATTAATTCGCATCCTGACACAGGTCAAAAATATTACGTATCCCAGGATCCAAATTGTATCCGAAACAAACTAAGCTGTGAACACGCATGCGAGAATTGATCAAATTACATATGATTGGAGGTGAAATAATCCACAGTTTGTGAGGGTGCTTCTAGAGCAAATCCAGGATCCAGCGTAATTTTTCAATAGATATATACTTGTCTACATATACAGGCTTAAATTAGAAAGCAAATAATTGTTAAGTAATGAGGCGAGAATATTGAAAATATTTTCAATGTAGCAATATTGAATAGATAGCTAAAGTTATAATAATTAAGGGGGAAAGTTGTACCAAAATTTTGCGAATGTTTTTGGCACGTTCACGTGACAAGTCGGTGACTTGCAAGGTGGCTATTTGAAACTAGCAATCGTTTATTTGTTGGGAAAACAGTTGTAGATTTCCATGGTGGTCAATATATAAATTCTGTAATCTAAATTAAAGTTTGTACTCACTATTGACGGTGAAATTATTGTTAAAGCTTAAACGCTTTCGCTTTTAAAATCGTTTTCTTCCTTGTGACTGTCTTTTCTCTTTCATCAAAAGTTAAGTGACACGAAAAACATCGTTAATCTTTGATAAACCTCGAGCGATAGCTGTTATTGGTCCCCAAAGAGAAGAGGCTGTTAAGTTATTACGTTCAGTTTATTGCGTGTTTAAAGTGGGACTCAACCCAAAAAGTAATTTTTGATATATGATAGAACTTGACTCACTGATCATCATGGTGCTATTTTTTTTCGATCTGGAAATTCCTTCTTGGTGAAAATCGCCCTCAAAGGGGTGTTT
>JANVCG010027586.1:0-11342 GCA_025505365.1 Haliclystus inabai | reverse complement strand
AACTCTATGACGCCATAAACAAACAATCCACATCAACTACATAATCTATTTCGATCCGATTTCAACCTGAAATATGACGATTACGTCATTTCATGGAAGAAAAGATACGTATGTCGGGAGACATAGCCGACCCCCCCTCTATCCGCGCCTGATTAAAATTATTATCAAAACCTTATGCACAAAGAGCTTGTTGTTTTATTAATTGCATTTTATCTATTACTGTAGTGTAGATGATAAATATCACAGTTTGGTCTTATTAAAATACCATGGTAACGGATCCCGTTAGATGAGGGAAGTGGCCTGGAAACAAAAGGTTATCGATAATGCCTGGCGTATTGTAGTAAAGCTCTGACTTAAAACATGTTAGTTGTCGTCAGTTTATCATTGAAAGCACACTGCACTACATCTGTTAAAAGGTAAGTCTATATACAATAAAAATATTAATGTTACAATGATATCATGTTGGGTTGAAATGCGAATTGAAAAGGTCTTTCGTAACTAATAGATATGGATTGTCTCCCTATCGGGAAACAATCAAACATGCGAATGAGGCTTATGTACGTTTACAATTTGTTGGAAACAAATCAAGAATATGTTTCACAAAAATCGAAACACTGCAAATTTTATACCGAAATTACTCTCTGATCTATTGCTAAAAATTGTAAGAGCATCATAAATATACAAGAATTGTTTATTTTGTGTGAAAATTACCGAGGTATTTCTGTTGCTAGGTATTGAGTTTGCAAAAGTAATTTTCTGAGACATGGTAAATCGCAAACAATTTTACAGCAGCTAGTATATAGCTTATGTAATGACGTCAATACTTCTGAAATGTGACATGCATTTGACTTGTTATACAATATCAGATATTATTAAGACGTATCTACCTCATTTTCTACATCAAATATGATGTCATTGCATCTGTCAATTCAATTGTTCAGCATTGATTGACTCAAAGGAATTAACTTAACCACTAAGCTTTAAAATTAGCTCTACTGGGACTCAACAACGCTTGACATATTGTTTAATTTTATCGAATTTTTGAGCTTTCATAAAACTATAATTGAAGTGAATTCACCTCCATTAATACTTTTATACAACCGTGAAACATTTGTCCTTCATTTCTCAAAAATTAATTGCCTGACTTATTTGTGACAAAATTTTTTCGTAGGTTGATCCATACATTAACTTCTTCAGCCATATTTCTGATAACGACAAACCTAGATTTAAATGTTTGTTTTCAACTTAATCGTAGTAAACTGTCTGAAATTGCAATGATGTATAAAAGGATTTTTTCTGCTTCTGCTAAAAATAAAATCCTACGATCCGGTTCTTGATAAAAATCCTGTTGAGGATTTACTTTGATTCCTCCGCCGAAGCGAACGTTGAAATCTTGTTGAAAAGTTGTAGGTTGCTTTACAGCATGCGTGTTGAGTATAATGATCATAGTACTTATATTTATAATAATCAAATGATGCGGACTCACGTGATTGTTACCCTCGTGATCTTTCGAGATACTCAAAGGCCTTATGTTCATTACACAGGTCATTTCATGTGAAACTGCTTACTTTACTGCAAATGTAATTCTCTGACCCACAACCGCAATTAATGCTCTGAAGATGTGCAAAACAAACATAATTTATATAGCTTTAAGCCGGTAAAACGCAGTTACTTATGATTACGTAACATAACTGTTTCTTCCAAGATGTCTTTAAAAGTCATAAGGCCTTATAAAACATGGTTTCGTAGAAGGCGCGATGAAAGTTATAGAGTACATCATTCTTAAGAGGCTATAACCTGATTGTATCGCGAAAGCTCCTGCCGTGTCTATCATTGTAAATATCTGTTAATATCGCAAAACGAATTGAAATCAGCTGAGCTGATCTCGTTTAGCCTGCGTGCAGACTAAAACGTTTCTTAAGGCACCTGTAATCCAAATTCAGATTCCATAAGAAACATTTTTAGTCTGCACGCAGGCTAGTCTCGTTTCAGTCGTGATGTGTGATGTAGGGCCCATGAAAAATATTAAGCAATAAATTCAGTGGGCACAGCTAGTTCATGTATATGGGTTGCATGCTACATTGGGAGTCGTTCGAAGTCAAAAGTGATAACGTTTTCCAATATGGAACTATTCTCAATGGAACCAATTATTTTGCAACATTAATACTTTCCAGTTTTTGTAAATTCTGTACAATTACATAAAATCCTGATTTACTCTGGCTGGTCTCATTCTAATTTGAAAACACTGGCTTGAATTTCGTTCAGCAGAAAAACGTATCTGTTTATCATGATCACAAAATAAATATTTCCGCATTCTGTGTTCTCACACCCCATTCCTCCTTTCATGTTCATTTGAGCAAAATTTACTAAAAGGATTTGTAGCTTGTGCAGAAACTGATCTTAGTAAACATCAAAGTATCAATCGTTGGTTTGCCGCAAATGGAATAATCTCGTGTTCTGAAAGGTTTCATCAGCAAGTACTTGATGTATTTACGAAGGTTCTTTATTGTAACTAAATGTGGTTAAAATTAATCAACCCGCAAAGTGTTTGAGAATAATAGTGTCATACAAAAAATTCAGCGTATTTTAACAGATTGTGTGTGTATGATATACAGGGTCTTTAACACATAGAGAGAAAAATTCTTCATTAGACTATATAGACACATATTTGCGTCAGTAGGATTTGACCAATTTAAAATTGATACATCCTTACAGCTTGCGTGGTTTACGGTTGGCGTTGAGGGATGTAAATACTGTAAATAAAGATTTAGTGAAAGAGGAACCACTTGAGTACATCCTGAATGGGTACCTTTATATATTGAAAATGAAATAATATCCTTGATAATCAGCCATAGTATATACTTTCCATTGTAACAGATAGATAGATACCTGCATTGTTGCTAAGGATTAGAGAATACTGATTGCGTCTATACGTGCGTAATTGTTTGCTTGCAGTTCCTGGGTGGACAGGCATTGTGTCATTCGTTAGGGAAGTTCAGTTTATCTGCAAGGGTCATTGTGCGTGCGGGGTAGTTTTTAGGCAAGACATCAACCTACACCTAACAATACAAATCAGCTTTAGAATCATATTCTCCATAGGCTGTATGATCAATCAGGATATTTATCAAATATTGCAGAACTGAATGAGTATATGCTACTACGTGTCAACATTGTCACTCCATTCCGTCACTGCCGTTTGATGAAATGATACAAAGCGAAGATATAGATTGGAATACTTTCGTATCAAATTTCATAGGCTAGGTCATTCGTAGTTATAGCAACTAGGTAAATGTGTTCGAGTCATACACGATGACAGACTATTAAAAGCCGTGTCTTTTGGCATGAGTGCAGTACATGAAAAAGTACACAAAGAGAATACACACATCATCTTAGTTTACAAGTCAAGTTTAGCTGGATATAAACACGTAATTATATTACATCAAGTACAGCAGATTAGATATTAAATTGAGATCAAACGAGGTGAGTGATGATGGATTCTATAACTTTTTAAGTAAACTGTAATTGGGTTTAGAATAGAAAGCGGTCAGAAGGATTTGAGATCAAATTTGAAACTTTCAAGTTACTGTAGATATTTCATAAAATGTTGACAATCGGAAATCAATATCATGACATACACCTCGTATGATTTTATGAGGATAGACATAGCTTACAAATCAACGTATAATGGGATACCAACAGAGGGAGTACCATAGTCAAACGAATTGCAAATTTCGTGCACTTTGGGTGGTTAAAACATTCAAAACCACATCACAAGAAAATCTGCTATGACGCCATCATCTCTTTGGTCCAATATTCAAAACGTATCGAATGTCACATAGGCTTTGCTTTACATTTTGATGTGTATCTACGTACAGTAATGAAAACATAATGACACAATGAGTGGGAGTCATAGTTCGAAGGGTATTAAGTAGATTATCGACCTCTCATACTTCTACAATATCTCATTGTGTAGGTGCGCACCTTGAAATCGACTATTTGGGACGGTAGATGAGTTGTAAGGGACCTTTCGTAGCTCATGTTGTAATGAAATTATGATGAACAAAGATTACGATACAACATATACAGTAGTTTCAGATATATCAGATCGAATTGATGGTACTTACAGTATTTCTGTGTCTGTTTCGCTACTGTGGCTACTGTATGTGTTCGAGTTGATAATCTGACCGAGGCATTTGTAACCTTCGAAGGAAAAGTCTGCACGCAGGCTCAGGCATTGGAGGCTCAAGGAGCATTGCTGAAGAGTTTATGCTTGGGACGTGGCAGAAAAATCGAATGGATCAGGACTGCCCCGCCCTTACACAAGAATTGATCGAGTTTTCATTGAAAGTTTCAAAAGCCGTGTTCAAAAGCTCCTCCAAACTTACCAATTCGCATTCACATAATAAAAGACTTTGAATAATTAGTCTTCAGTCTGATCTGACTTGGTAGCGTTTGTCTGTCAAAATGTACCGAGTCGTTCTCTACGTTCCCCAATGCATTTAACAACATCTTCGCATTGATTCGGGTCCTGTTTAAGTTGCGCTTCAATACCCTTGATAATCCAGGTTCGGATCCGACTAAATTCCAGGTCCTACTAAACCTTCGGTACCGGAGTCAGCTGCCGATTACATTTGCCTCATTGTTAGATCTTATCATGCAGAAGATTCTTACACTTAACAAAACAGTACACACAGATCTGCCGCCGGCATCCAAGAAAATCTATTAAACCCCCACGGAGGTCTCTTATCCCACGCCTGATTGCAATAGCGCCTGCAGCACAGAAAAAAACAATTCTTAAAGAACATCGACGCTCAAAAAGGTCACAATATGAAGATAATATTAGAAAGATTCCGAAGCTCAATTTTTCTTTTACGATTTAATAGAAATTCTCAGCAAACAATTTGAAACAACGATCTATTTGAGGGTTCTTGTAAAAAAAGTTTCCAATAACATTTAGCCTTTTAAAGAAAGCACATGAACGCGCTTGCACGCTAATCAAGAAATTGATTGAGAGAAGGCAAAACCTGAAGAAGAACCAATTGGAGAGCGTTGCGAGACTCGAGTCGTGATCAATAGAGAACACTGAACCTCCTGTCCACAGTAAAAAAGTTACGTATTCTCATAAAACGTTCGAAGCTAAAAACAACTGTTTGTTTTGTGGCACATGCTATATCTATACTCACTCATAAATGTTGGAAGTTAAGCTAACCTTGAAGGTGAAATATCTTTTCCTTTCCTATAAAGTTATTTCAGCAAACGGATGAAGTACTTAGCCAGCAGAGTTGATTCAAGTAAACACACATGGGTAGTAGTGTGTCACATGTTTTCGATCGAGGCTGCGTTGTGACATTTCAGCGCTCTTACGCAGTTCTTATTGGGCTTTCAAATATCCAGTGCGACAACATTCCTTTGCCTTCATATTTAGCTCAAATTACATTACATTGCTTAGCTGGTTAGATGTATTGGTTTCTTTCGACTGGCGTTAGAACTTGAGTGAGTATTTGACACATGTCGTCAACACAACAGCATCATTCTCACGCCAGGGGTCCCTCTAAACAAACGGTTGCGAGACAGCAAGGCTGCTTTTCAACAATCTTATTTGTGGACTTTCTGCGGCCGGCCAACCGGCCATCTAGACATCACTGACGGAGACATTAACTACTATTAAAGACTGGCAGATTGCAATGCCGAAAATTATTGTTTACAATTGAAAATTACTGTTTTAAAATTATTCCAATTCAGGCGTGAAAAAGAGAGTAGAAAGCAGCCTATTTGTGTTTCAGAATTACATAATGATGGCATCGAAAGAATCAAAACGAAGTTCTGTTTTGTCTCGATGGCTGTTTTTGGCGATCATGTTTTTGACGCTGGGATCACTGGTTACTTCTCGCCATGTTGCCACAGATTTCATTGCAAAGGCAAACAAGGGAATGCAAACTACATCTGGTAAGTTATGTTTGTAGCACAACCGAAAGGAGTTGCACACTCTTTTTTCATTTGCTCATTTTGCCGGGATTCTCTGTCGTTTGTGTGATGTCAATAGCGTTTTGTCTCCACATGGGTCCAGCAGAGATTGATTTGTTAAAGACAGGGCAACAGTTTATGCTAGTCGTTGTTCAACATTATTATTTTTATTTAATATTATTTGTGATGGGTGTTATTTTGTTGCCATTATTTTCACACCTATTTTTATTTCCAATGTATGGAAATATTGAAGCGTTCAAAATGTAACAATTTTATTCAAATTTATACCAACTGTTTGTGTTGCCGTTTTAATCCATTCATTGTTAATTCACTATTTAAATTGAATTCTGAGTTAAATCGACAGAAAAGCTGTGCAATCGAGTGGATTGTCTTCGGCTGATTGATAAATTATCCTTGGATTGCGAACTTACGCACAGCAGTAAGCAGATAGTCGTAACACGTGTTGTTGAAACGATGCCATTGAATACTTCTGACGCTCTTATTATTTGTCAATTTGTTTCCTCTGCGGCGTTCGCTATTATTGCCTGGCTGCCAATTTGGATGTTCTAAGATCTATTTCATGCACCCACAGTATAACCGCAGTTTCCTGTCTTTGACGTATCAGGCACGTGGTCCGTTTGCAAGCGTAATGAACTATCTTTGCGGCCTATGCCTCATCAAGTGACTTGCAACCCATCTTCTTTGTGTTCAATATGTATTGCGTTGCGCCATTGACCGATTGAGGTCAATGAAATATGAGCGATTGGTGGATAGTTGGTTTGTCAATACTGTACTAAGCTTTGTATGTATTGTAATGAGGTTTTATATTGATATCTCGTTTAGATGGTACACCTGTGGTATTACTTGATATTAAGCTACCTCGTAGCAGTGCTAGTGGAGATTCAAGCCAACAGAGTGCCTCTATCCGATTCAAAGACCGTCTTTGGCCGGGTGGAGTTGTCCCTTACAAACTTGCTAGACCACTTGGTAAGTACTTCGTTAGGTGTTCACATTTCTCAACTACCATTTGAAATAGGAAATGACGGCTTACAAAGAGATATAGACGTATTGTCTGTGTCCCTCAAACAATCACTTTGACCACATCGTTCTCTCTTTTTTCATCCATAATAATTACCTACAGCAAAATAATCATCCACTTGGGTGGCACTTTGATTCATTTTATAGAACGCAATGTGGAGGCTAAACGAATTATAAAAGAGGCTATGACAGAATGGGAAACGAAGACGTGCATTCGTTTTGTAGAGAGAACCACACAGAAAGATTATGTTGAATTTGTACCACGATCTGGGTAAGTGACTGCCCCACGTCTCTTTAGAAAGAAAACGGGGCGGGGGAGATGCCTCCCCTTTCATGTATGCATACTTCATTTGTACTCTAATAGAAGTAAAGACGGAGATTAACCATGTCTAATTGTTTTTGCAGTTGTAACTCTGACGTCGGCCGTCATGGTGGAAGGCAAAGTACTTCGTTGGGTGATGGCTGTCTTCATAAAAGTGTGGTTGTTCATGAGATTGGCCATATTATTGGTTTTTGGCATGAACAAAACAGACCTGACCGAGATAGTTTTGTCAATATTGTTACAAATAATATACTTGATGGTGAGTGACGTAAGAATTAATTAAGCGATAAGGTTTATGAATGCTCGCGTTAACCGATTTGAGAACATTGATGTGGTTAAGTGTCCTGTTTGGATAGGAAATAGCTAACAACTAGTTTAAAATCTATAGTGTAATTTTGTTTACGAGAAGCATCAGTTTTGAAAGTCAGGAGAACAGAACTGACCCAAAACTCAATACAACGGTCAATTGAAAAGTCTTCCCTCTGTTTGATTTGATCCTGTATCATCTGAATGGTTTTACTGTATTTGTCTGTTTTCATTTTTTTAGGTTACAAAGAGGCCTTTGCTGTTTTCAGTCGCTACAGGATCGATTCCTTAAACATTGATTATGATTATTATTCAATCATGCACTACAGTGAAAAGGCATTTTCTAAAAATGGCAAACAAACAATCGTACCAAAACGCAGTGGTGTTTATCGTCTTGGTAACAACGAATTGAGTGCACTCGATATCAAGCAAGCGAACCTCCTTTACAGATGCGACAGTAAGTATATTACTGTATTGTTTGTTAAGATTGGCAGTGAGGTGGTACTGTCTCAGATATCGAGTGTTTTCTAACGCAGAACCGTGAACGCGTCAATTAATGACTCGTTTCATTTAAAATCTAGAGGTTAACCGCAACTGGACGAGTTGGTCAGAGTGGACAACGTGCGACAAGTCTTGTGGTGGAGGTGAACAAGAGCGCACGCGCGTTTGTACCAATCTTCTTGATAGCAAACCACGCTGTTCTGGTGATAGTATCCTTAAACGAGTATGTAACGAGCAAGCATGCCCTGGTAAGTGAACGAATAAAATTGGTTCTGCCATTACCTATTTTAATTCAAGTTAAAAAATCGTTATAAATCATCGTTCAGTTTTCTCTCCACATCTAATTCCAGATTGGCCAGAATTTCCACGTGATTTTAGTTTTGTCAATTATGGGAACCTAAATAATGCCAAATGTGTTCTGATCTACGAGCGGGCTGATTATCAAGAATGGAATCATTACTTCTTTTGCAACCGTGGTGAACGGGATGTTCAAATGCGATGGTCTGACGAAGGACCCATCCCAGGGATGAAATGTACAAAAATCTACGAACCTAATGAACCATCGAATAGAAAGTGGTTTGATAATCATCTTTGTTTGCCTTACTTTGCACCTTATAACTTCACGTAAGCTCAAATTGATTGTTTACATTGTTTATACTCAGTTAAATACTCAATCTAACTGTTTCTTATGCACCCATTCTTAGATGGTCTCATAGTGGCAATCTAAAGGGAAAACAGTGCCTTCAATGGTTTGCCAAAAACGGACGAGATGGATGGAATAATAATTACCTGTGTGCAGACACACCTGGAGCAGCACGTAAGTTATTTTGTACAACTACAAACCTGATTAAGCATGTTTCTCGGCTAGGAGAGACTCATCGTAGAATTATTCATTGTATTGTGTGTTCGGTATTTTCCTCATAAAAAGACAGTTCTTGATAGTTACTGGCACAGTATTATGATTGGTGATTTCATTATTTATCTTTAGCCAACGTTCCTGTTAAACCGATCGATGGCAAATGGGGTAGATGGAGTGATTGGTCTGTTTGTACTAAACGATGTGGCGGGGGCAAACAAAGACGTATCAGAATGTGTGATAGCCCAGTACCAAGTTACGGGGGCAAATATTGTACAGGCCCACATCAAAATGACAAGGACTGTAATTCTGCCCCTTGTGCAATGAGTGATTGTGGCGGAACTTTGGTTGGTAGTAAAGGGGAATTTCACTCCCCTAATTACCCAGAAAATTATCCCAACGATGCAAACTGTACTTGGACTGTCAAGGGACCCGTTGGCAAGAAGCTTGTTTTGTACCTGAAGAGTTTTGATTTTGAAAGTGAGTGGAACTACGGTCTCTGTGTCATCACGCCAGAATGTTGGCCAATGAAGGCATAATATGCAATGAAATTATTAACTTTAATTTGTAGATGTATTTTTTGGTCACATTGCCTGCAGTTTTGATTACCTGCGAGTGAAAGATGGCGGTCCAAACGGGAAAGTTCTTGGTACATTTTGTGGACAGAAATTGCCGAAACCAATCTTTGCAGACAGCAATGTACTTTGGTTGCAAATGGTAACAGATGCAGCTGAATCTCATGCTGGCTTTAGGGCGACATGGGAAGTCCTTAATAACGAACCGGAAGGTATATACTACTATTTGTCGATAAAACAGGTTCTTGTGACCCAGAGGGTTGATTTATCTGTTTTGATACTGATTTTTGCATTCTTATTTTAGACTGTGGTGGTGAACTAACAGGAACAGGCGGTAGAATCTCATCGCCCAACTACCCGAACTACTACCCACATGAAAAAACTTGCATTTGGCACATTAAAGTTGACCCTGGTCTCAGTATTGGATTAAGCTTCATTGACTTTCACGTTGAAAGTAATTCTATTTGTAAATACGATTACGTTGAGATACGAGATGGCGAGAGACGAAATGCCCCGCAGCTTGGTCGCTATTGCGGGAAAGAGCCTTTCAAAGGTATCTAAGTCCAAGCAAGATGACAATGAAAGCGATAGCTTACGGCATGTACCGTAAAACGGAAATAATTACTGCAGGGCATGATAACATTATTTTTAATGCTAGGAATATTAAAGACATCAAGCAATCACGTGCGTATCACATTCCGATCTGACCGTACAACATCCGAACGAGGCTTTCTCCTCAAATGGAAAGCGGCTGCTATTTACAAACCAAAGAAAAACAGTGATGATGACAAACTAGGTAAAAGATGATGATTATGAAATGACCTCTAATGGTTATGGTAATGGCAACGATGACAGATGTTGACGGTTATTATTACTATCAAATTTATTTAGGGATTTGCCAGCCAAGTTGGCTTCGATTTGATGACACATCTGAAGGTGCCGCTTGTTACAAAGTCAAAGATAATTACTTTAACTGGCACGGTGCAAGAGATGATTGTTTGGCCAATCAAGCAG
Organism: Haliclystus inabai; assembly: GCA_025505365.1. NCBI lineage: Eukaryota > Metazoa > Cnidaria > Staurozoa > Stauromedusae > Haliclystidae > Haliclystus > Haliclystus inabai. Next base: position 766 of record JANVCG010027586.1, on the reverse strand, counting down.
ATTTAGTTAGCGTAACAACAACGTCTGAACAAAACTTTGTATCTAAGAAATTGTTGGCTGGTAATTTCATGTGGTTAGGATTGACAGATAAAGATAGTGAAGGCCGATGGGCTTGGAGTGACAAGTAAGTTAGATTCCGTACATTCAAACACCTTCTTACTACGCTGTGATACATCTGAAGACAAAGGTTTCAATCTATCAACGCTTTTGATGTTTATTCTATTGTAGTTCTACGACTTCTGCGTTCCGCAATTGGGACGGTGGCGATCCAAACGATGGCGGATATCTTCATAACGAAGACTGCGCTTTGATGAAACCAGATGGAAAATGGAATGATTACCCGTGTGAAGATAAATTCAAATATATTTGTAAAAGGAAACCACGTGAGTATATCTCCTATCGTAGTGTGGAAAATGGATGATTCTTTCTCGCTATTCGTGCAGTCATGCAAGTTAATACGGTGGTAGTCTGTTCGATCAAAAAATGCTACTTATTGGATCAAGCCATGAGCGACTTCCTCAGAAAAGCTGATTTCCTCGTTTTCTCTCTGCTCAGAAACAATGGAAATCAATTTACATTTTTGGCTCATACTGACTCTCATGATTGAAATGAATTTTTTGTTTGGTAGAGAGTTCGATCCGATGAATCCAACAAAACTGTTACAAGGCATTCGATCTTCATTGATTCACGTCTAAACTGTATCAATTTCTTTGCGTTTCAGTTGAACCATTCGATCCTCTTGCGGCAAATCTCTCAGGAAACAAAG
>JANVCG010027575.1:0-11342 GCA_025505365.1 Haliclystus inabai | reverse complement strand
GGTGTTTTTCAGGGTCCATTAAAAGAAGATCTTTTCTTCATAACCACAGCGAAATCTTTTGTAGATCATCTTAATAGCACCAAATAAGTTCATTTAGACTGAAAAAACCATTTTCAAAATTTGGAAGAATTTTAGAAAGATTGGTTAAAGCCTTTAGGTTTTTGCTGAAAATGGGTGTTTTTCAGAGTCCATGGAAAGAATATCTTTTCTTTATAATTAGAGCGAAATCTTTTGTAGATCATCTTAATAGCACCAAACACGTTCATTTAGGCTGAAATATCCATTTTCAAAATTTTAAAGATTTTTAGAAAGATGAGATAAAGCCTTTAGGTTTTTGCTGAAAATGGGTGTTTTTCAGGGTCTATTGAAAGAAGATCTTTTCTTTATAATTAGAGGGAAATCTATTGTAGATCATGTTAATAGCACCAAATAAGTTCATTTAGACTGAAAAAGCCATTTTCTAAATTTTAAGATTTTTAGAAAGATGGGTTAAAGCCTTTACGTTTTTCCTTAAAAATAATCTTTTTAGGGTCCATCATAACAATACGTTTCCTTCGTATTTAGTGCAAAATCTTTTATATAGTTTATTTCGGTAACACTTATTAAGTTGATTTGAGATGAAAGAACCACAGTTAAAAATTCCATGATTTTAGAAAGATGAGTTAAATACTTTACGTTTTTTCTGAAGCAATCTCATTCTTAGGTCCATTATAACAAGAATTTTTTATCATAATCAGTGGAAACTCTTTCCTAGTTCATCTCAATAGCACAAATTGAGTTAAATTAAGTTGCAATATCCATGTTCAAAGTTTTAATAATTTTTAGAAAGGTGGGTCAAGGCTTTCACGTTTTTGCTGAAATACGGTCATTACGAGATTCCATTATGACATGTACTTTTCTTTATAATCAGTGGGAATTCTTTTGCAGTTCATGTCTATACTGTAATTTTGGTGTAAATTCGATAAAAGCAGACAAATATCAAGATACTTTAATATTGAGCAGTAGTAGTATAGCAACTTCATGTAGCTGTTGTTTGATATCCATACTTCTATCTATTGTCAAAAAAAATCGTTAAATAATGTCATTGCCTGGTTTTTATTTGATAAGTTTTCTCTAGCGGTGCTGCTGTGTTGTGAAAAAAGCAGCTGAAAATATTTGATCTAATTGTAAGGGACAGACTCGCAGACGCAAGTTTATGTGCTATTTAAATAGATTATAATTTCTCTTCGTTTAGAAACTATTCGCTTGGGGATGATATTCATCTCACAACTTGGATATTTCATAGCAAATTGATTTAAAATATTAATATTGCACAGTTCGAAAGACAGTATATATACCCCCAATATAGACAAGTACAAGGCATTCAGCTCTAATGGTTTTGGTCTTAACGTTGCTAGACGCAATTTTCAATAAACAATACATTGAAGAGTCTAAAATGACCAGCAGCCTTGTTGCAAAAATGTTTGAAATCTGGGGCCAGATTTCAAACTCGATTTCATGAAGTGACGTCGAATCAATTGTTTTCCCAACTGTTAACAATGCCATTTCCGGAATAGAGCGTCACACGTCAGCGGCGTTAACAACAAAAACAATACTAAGGCTGCTGGTCATTTTAGACTCTTTAAATGTATTTTAAACTAGTCAGATATATGAAGCAATATGTTTCACATTAAAATGTTTATGTGTATGAATAAATCTTTTCGGAAGGCTAGTTTTTAAACAAGCGGAATTGTTCTTGCTTTTCCCTCCAATAATGATTATAATAATAAAGATCATTAAAGTTGGTACGTAAACACACTTTTGTTATTTGCGAAAATACGTTCTAACTTTACTTCTTTTGAATCATTGCGTACAGAAGCGTCATGTCGCACACATGAAAGAAAATATATTTCGTTTTCAAAAATATTATTTGAAATTTCAATGGAATCATACTTTGTTCTGAAAACATAAACATCGACTGATAAGAATACTAATAATGCTAATTCAAGGATAATTCCCCATGTTCTTGAAAACCCTTCCAAATATAATTGTTTTTATCTTCCTCGAAGTCTAAAGCTGATTAGGTGAAAATTTTGAATAAAGTTTGACGTATGAGGGTAGTCAATTATTGAATGATGATCGTGTATAATTACGTACCAATACGTACCTTTAAGGTTCCTCTGCGCAGATTTAGAATTGTTTCTCTACTCCCTATTGTATTTACGCTATATATCAAGTGTGAAAAATACCATTTTGCTTCCAAGTATACATGTAAATATAGTTCACAAACAAATAAGTATCATACGACTTTTTCTGGCTATGATAATAATTAAGAAACTGGACGTAGACATTTTTGTTGAGTAAGGCAAAAACGGTGTGTTTGAGAAAGCAGCTGACATAATGTTGATCCCAAAACATTAATGACACCAATAGCTTCACTTAGTGCTGCGCTATAAAAGTGAACTCAAACTTTAATGAAATTCATTACTATAAATTGAAGCTGAATCAGGATTGTATTCATAAACGATCTGTGAAAAATATGGATGGATTGTAATAGCTCAAATCTCAGATTCCTTTAAAACATACTTAAAAATCCCTTTGTCTAGGGAAGCAGGTGCAAAATATGTGTAGCACAAACTCTATAAAACGTCAAGGAGTCTGTTGCAATACATCGTCCGGTCTCCATTTAATCGTAAATGAAATGTAGTTTTATGATTGAAACAAGTCCATAACAATTCATAAAGACGTCAGATGAATATGCAATCGATAGTTTTTACAGCAGCATTGATTGTGATAGGTGTTACATATCGATTTCAATTGTGCAATGGAAATCTTGATTCTGAATTCCATGATACAAAGACGGATGGGGAATTCTTCAATTCTTGTAAAGACATGCATTTCACAGCTCCTCCAGTCCAAACTGTATTAAACTCTACAGCTATGAAATGCTCAATGATATTGACCAGTAATTCAGAATATAAATCGATGAATGTTTTTGCTGTAGATCAAAATGATGCAACATGCCAGCTATTCGATTCTAAATTTAGAAGCGGATTTTCAGATGGAGATTTGATTAAAAGAGAAAGCTCGATATTCTACGAAAAGCTTGAGCGTAAGTACTGAATCTTTGTATCTATTCATTGTCATTTGGAAGACATTAAATAATCACATTTTGCAAATGACCATGTCTGACATACTGTGATTATAAATTGATGCTTTTACGATTTTGTTTATGTGGGTGATAGAAGAAAATGACACCATAATTTTAAGCATGACTGTCCTAGCTCTTAGAAAAAAAGCTAGAGAGTGAATATACGCATCACTTGCAAATACTTAAGGAAGCGCTTACTCTAAAATGGTTTAATACCCAGTAAACAAAAACCAGTCTTAAAGTCATCTTTAACTCGTCACTCGTCTTGTCTCAATCGCGTCTTTATCATTCGTCTGAAAGCCGACTTCCTGTGAACACGATTAGACCTCCAGTGGACATCTTTTTCTGCCAGTTTTAGACCAGTCTACGACCTGTCATTGACCAGTTGGAGACGTCTTTTTTCTTGACCTCTTTAAGACGTAACTACCTTGGTCAAGATTAGGACTAGATTATAACGAGATCAAGACGAGATTGTTTCCTTGCTCACTCAATCTAGTCAAATACCACAACAACTATATTTTCATGAAATTATATTTTAAAAAAACAAATGTAAGAGAGACTTACAGAATGTAAAGGTGATTTATCAATGTAAATAGTTACTGTAGGTAATACAAATATATATTTATAAATACAAATACATATGAATGTTTAAAGTTGTCTGATACATAAATGCAGAACAGTTAACAAACTATGCTACAGAAAATTAATAGAAAAAGCACAATGTAAGATTACTGAATTGTTTATACTTTGCTACAAATGTAATTTTAGGTTTGAAAATATCCAGCTTACTAGGGCAACTAGTACAAGGTATTTGTAAGTTTTGGTTGATGTTGGGAAGTTCCCAGGACGTTAAGAACTTTGAAGATAATAAGTAATGATGACGCTGGTAGTAATGTGACTTAGTTCTGTTAAAGATATTTTGCATGTGTATGATTACACCAGCGTGTGTGTTATCTTTGTATGTAGAAATACTTCATCAACGGCTACAATCCAAGAATATTCCAAGTCAGATTAAGTATTCTTCACATTCGGATCAAACTTTAATCTTTTACATGACGGATGTTGATAACTTTGTTGATAAAAGGAAACTCAACTGTAAGTTGATCGATATCTTTTGTAAAATCTATTCATAAACTTGATTGACTTTTTCAATTGTTTTCTGTCTAAGAAATATTTAATACAGTTAAAGACTTGTAGCGTCAAGTTCAAACAGAATGTTTAATCTAGCAACGTACAAGTATATGTTACGCCTGGATGTTATGATTTAGAGTTTGCTAGCCTATAATAATTGTTGTAAGGCAGGATGCTAAATTATAAATAAAAATAGGATGTAATAACAATAATACAATACAATAAACAAAACAAATAGACAAATGTGATATATTTAACCAAGGAAAGAGACCAGACTTGATAGAATCAGACATGGTGTTAAAAATTGGCTTGATTCGCCTAATTGCAAACATTTCGTGAACAAGGCAATAGTATTTGTCTCGCTCAATGCTTACTGATATATACGGGTTACCAAAGACTCATAAAAACATGCTATCTATGCAACCCGTTTTGTCAGCAAGGAATTCATAAAGCTACAAATTAGCGAAAGGGCTGGAAGGAAAATTAAGTCTGTTATCTACAAATAGCTACACTGTTAGTGATGTTTACAATTTTTTGGATAACATTAAAACCCTGAAATATCATCCGATGACTTACTTGTATCTTATGATGTGGAGTCACTCCTTGCAAATGTACCAGTGAATGAAACTACAGAAATCATTGTTGAAAAAGCTTGCAATAGGGCGATTCAAGCCAATCTCAGCACCATGTCAGATTCATCAAGTTTCGTCTTTCTCCTCAATGAAAGATCTCACTATCTCTATATTATTGTTATTACATCCTATTTTGATTTGTAATTTAGCATCCTGACTTACCAGAATTATTATGCACAAATCTTCAATGCAAAATTTTTAAAAATTGCTTCACAAATATATTCCGAAAATGACATACATTATGCTGAACGTCAATAAACTTGTTTTTTATCGCTTGTTTTTAGCACCAAATTATCAAGCAGAAACTTATTAATATGGTAATAAAGACATCTATGATTATGGATCTACCAAATAGTAATGTTAACAAGAGATAACCAGAGGACATTTTTTGTTTAAAACTTGTATAGACAGAAATTGAAATGTCTAATTGATGTTACGAATCAACTGATCTAAACATAAACATGACAAATATTTTATCTTTGAATAATCTACAGAAGCTCCCAACAACAAGCAGTCGAATAAAATAGCAAGAGAGCAAATTGCAAGGAATGCACAATGTATGAAATAATATTCAAATTCTTACCATTTTTGTTTTCTGGCACTCTTTGTGGTAGCTTTTATTCTCGCACTCCATTATAAAATACATTTCACCACATCAATACTTTAACTTGCATACTGTTCAATCATTAATTGAAGTAAGAAGATAGCATGTATGTTTATGGATTCACCAACGCGTGTTTCATCTTTATATGTTAAAAGATTCCATCAATGCTTACAATCCAATAGAATTTTAAGTCAGATAAAGCGTCCCATTCGGATCAAACTTCATTCTTTCTGACGACAGACGCTAATAACATTTATGCACCATAGTCATAGCTGTACAACCAGAACCCTGTTATATAAAATGACATAAACGCTATCAAAATGTATCATATCATGTTGCATTGGACAAGTTTTAGGCAATTATTGATCGATCGCTTCGTTTTTCAGCAAACATTTAAGTTGTGACTCGTAGCACATATGTTTATCAGTTACTCATGAATCACAGCACTGTAGTTCCTTGGAATCTGATTGGTTTTTGACCTGTAAGGAAAATTGAACGAGAATACTTAGCATCGGCATCTTCTGTTGATGAAAAACTGATTGATTTCCAGACATTCGATTGGTAGATTGACTGTGAAGAAAAACTAGATCAAGCACATGTTGAAAATTTGAGTAATTGTTACTGTACCTGCCGCCAGAAAAAGATTTTGTTCGAGTGGTCTTGAAAAATGCAGCTCAAAAAGGAAAAGAAAAATCAAATCCACAATGTCATATTTATTGAACAGTTAGAGTAATCTGAAATTACTGAATTGAAATGATAAGATATTGCTTATTGGTTTGCAGACTTTGCTTTTCCCAGCTTTATGGTTATAAAATATATTATAGATGATCAGTTATCGTCTTTTTAAAAACATAAGGGTCGATGAAAATCCTATCTGGTTTTGCATAATTCATTTTTGAAAAGGGTTAATGCACTTGGTATTCTTGTGACATTTAAATTTACGTAAAAGTCGGGAGACACTCAAGAATCTAGCATGATTTCGCTTACTCCTACTGGTCAATGAAATATTTTGCTTAACACATGTCTTCCAACACCACTTCTGAATGTGAAATTGCAAGAAAGCTATCAAACTGCATATGAACACTCACATTAATTAACGGCACGAGAGCAAGTGAGGAAATGATATCCATCACGTGAGAAACAGGCAGAACAACATTGAATTACGCCATAACTACATTACTTCAAAAATTACTTGTTAGTTCTTTCACGAACTTGATGCTTACTCCATGGACAAGATTTTTATGAATACATCATGGATATTGATGCATGATTTGAGCATTTATGAGATTAAAACAAGTTTTTCATTTTTTTTGCTGTGTATCCACACTGTACAAGACAACCAGGAGGACGTCTCTACCTAGACAGCACTGTTACTGATCTCTACATCCCTACATGATTTAAAGATCTTTGTTTAATAATATTTGACAGAAGCACACTCCTGTGTTGATGGTATTCGAAATTTGTTCAACTTATTGGAAGAAATCTAATTTATGGATGTTGATATACAAATGTTCATACTATATCCGGATCCTTTTTCCGAATTCACAACAGAGTCCTTGTGGGGCAATTTTATAACAAGCTGACGTAGTAGATATGTATCATTTCCTTTTTTTATTTGAACAACCTTGTTTTATTAGTAAAATATTCATTATAAAATAAGGTCTTAGACTCATTCATTGTAAAATCTTTCAGATTTCATAAAGGCAGCCTCGAACTCAATTATGGTAGGTGCAAGAGATGACTCTCCTGGAAGTTTCACCTTCGTGTTACCAACTGGGATTTACAGAATTAAGCTGTATCATTTGAGCGGTGGCCTGATTTGCTCACTACTCCGACCATACGAATCACATTTTGGATGCAAAACTTCTTGGAAGAATGCCCCTTCTAAGATGCAATTAGTACAAGGGTACAGGGGTGACAACATTGTGCTCTCTACTCAATTTGATGTGCATGAAAGTGATGGTGCCAACACAAAGTATTTGTCTACATCAAGTTGTTATGAATTAATTCAAGGCTCCACTTATTCATTTTGGTATCTTGAGGACTTACAAGATGCATCTGACGATGACAATTCCGGAGGAACATTATTTGAAATGTTTGCTCAATTTTGCGAAGAAAGAATTCAGTGCTATTAAAGAGTCAAAAATGACCAGAAGTCTTGCTTCAAAAGTGTTTACTATGTAGTGCCACTCGGGGAATAGAGTGTTATGACTTCAGCCGTGTACGACAAAAACAGTTCGGAGGCTGCTGATCACTTTAGACTAGTCATTCGATTGTAATCCATTAGCTGAATGATTAATTAACGACTGGGATAGTCGAGTCGATATAAGGGACAAATAGTAGGATACATATAATAAAGAGGTTTTACATCTTACAACACTAGTGCTAAATATATAGTTTATAATGTAAATAAAATACCAGTTGAATGTCGTATATTATAATCCGCACAGAAAATCCTATTCACAGCAGTAGCAAAATAACCTTGTTATGAATTGATTCAAGGCTCCACATATTGATTTGGTAGAATTTAGAAGACTGTTCCGAGATTTTCAATCTGGGAGAATCGTCATTTAAATTGTTTTATCAATTTTGTTAAAATAACAATAGTTTGAATTAAGATCTAGCGTACAGAATACACAATTCCGAATAGCAAGCTTTGTTGTATACGTAATCATAAACAGGTGGTGAACACAACGAGTCAAAAGAATGAAACCGGATTAGAACATCCGGGAAGCAATTTCAATATAGCCACTATGGGGGAAGTGCTATTTTTCAAGGGTATCGTTTTTGCATGATAGCTGCAGCATTAGGGTATTAAATTCGAAAACAGTTTTGGGTATCTATTTTGAATCAAAAATAGCGAGAAATTCGGGATTTTTTGCAATTTTAGTGTATCTTCTGGAAAAAAATTGACAAAACTGTGCAATTTTAGGGTAGATTTGAATTTTTCTAAATGGCACACCCCCGTCCGAAATGTAGCAAAGTACAACCCTCAACCTCCAGGGACAGACCATAGTTGTGGAATGTATCACTAATACAATGCATCTTGCTGATCAAAAAAGATTCAACCTTATGAAAAGATCGATTGTAAGTACAGAGCTAATTTTTCACGCTAATCTATTATGTTTAAAACAGCAAATAGGTGTTGTTCTTCTCAAACGTCATTTAAGTGTGGATAATATCAATGAATTCTAGTTACATATGCACGTGAGAGCATGATATGTCATTTACTTTTTGCTATAGTTATATAATATGTATCGAGTAAGGGGGCTGTATAGTGTTCTATCAGCATGAGCGGTGCATAGAAATACAAAAGAAATGCAAAATAAAATCAGAAGCCAAGGGCGGTAATTTTCAGTTTTTCGCGTCTTTCTTCAGTGTAGAAAGATTGCAATACAGCCGGATTGCTGCGTTACATTTTCCATTATGAATTGAACAACATCGATTTATGAATAGAGAATGATTTCAAACTTCTGATTGTGTGTTTTGGGTCTGTATTAACAGACACTTTCGAGTTTTGTATAGGATATTTCTCCCGGGATATTTCTATTTAGCCGAATACACGTCATCATTTTAGCATGCCATCAGATAGACATTTCTCCTTTGTCTAGTCCGTCTGCGCATTGGCCAGCAAAATCATGCTCCGAATCTTTGTACTAAAATCTTACTGAATTGATATCCGCAATAGTATGGTTTCTTTTTAACTCTCCAACGAACTAATTTAAGATAGGTTGAACATGTTGGTGCAATGCTACATTTTGATGAACTAATCGATTTATTTGCTGATGTACCACGAGTAAGATTCTACATGTTTTCTAGAAGATCCAAATTAACTTTTACATAATGACTACTCATAATAGTGTGGGGTTGAGAATATTCTAGAATAGCGGACGTAATCTTGAGTCTGAGGCTCTTCAATGATGGATGAGTGATTCGTGTCACCAGCAACAGCTACCAAAACCTTGCACAAACCACGCCTGGAAGTCTATGCCACCCGACTGTGAGTTAAGGAATTTCCTATTGAATGGGCAGCGCATGGGAAAGAGACTCTTGCTCAAACAAAAGAAGAGAGAAGCAATTTTCAATTGTTGATAGCAAAAAATACTTGTTTGATTCACCTGGAATGACTGTTTGAATACTTTTAAATCTGACTCTTGCCTTCATTTGTGATTGAAACGATAGCATCCAGGACGATGTTTAAAGCTAGTTGGCCTACTCCCAAACAAGAGAAACAAAATAAAACTGTCATAATAGCGGTGCTTCCTAATCGCAAAATACATGTAACATATTATCATTCTCAAAACAACAGCTACGACAACATTAATGTTGCGAACAGTAAAACATTAGAGCAGGAAGCAAGAAGATAATATAGCACCCAATCGATGCACAAAATTGATGAAATTCCATCACAAGCTAATTATTGATTTTTCCGTGTATAAAATCAAAACGCTGATCTGCCAGCTTTGTATACACGATAAATAGATATTTAAAATTCTAGCTGTATATTATTTTATTTCGAATACTATACCGCAACAGGTGTATCACATCAATAGCAATAATTCGGTGTGTGCTAATGTGATTTCCACGTTGAATTTAATTCAAAAACTTTGTAGTTCCACCAAAATCACGCCGTTCATATTTCGATTTGGTTTTCAACTGTCTGATCTTGACCCTCGTATTGTTATTTTATACCGGCAAGTGAGACTGTGATTACGCAATCTTGCAAAACGTCGATTCCCTCCCTTTGAAAAGTAATACTTATACCATAAGCAATACTTATCTTTGGTAAAATTTTCAAACCGTTTATCATTGTTTATTGAAACCAAGTTATTAGGAAGTCCAGGATAATCTATTAAATAGCTTTAGAAACCTTACATGATCAAAATTATATTATTCCAATGCTGTATCATTTGACTACCACCTGAAGATTTTTATTAAGTTAATAATCCGTTCAATATATCGTTCCTATGTAGTGATTTTAAAAGCAAAGTATTTAAAAATCAATCCGCAGCAGATCATTATCCAATCAGCACATCTCGAATTGCGTCATTTCATATTATAACTTTACCCGAATAACAAAAAATCGGGATAAATCTGCAGCGAATAACATTATACAGATAAATAGAGATAAATAGAGATTTACTTAATACATGGGATTTTGGAAAAGATTTCAATCAAAAAAAAGCATGCTGTAAAGGCACATAAAATATTATATTTACAGGTGTAATAGAGCAGGATCCTTGTTGAGTATTGTACAACAGTCCTGGTATTTTCGCACTTCTAAGATTGTAGTTGCATCATTCAATGATAGAGCCTCGTGGTTTTTCGATTTACCTTATAGGATATACCTTTCCCATAGGCTATGGTGATATAATTCCTTTGATATGGGATCATGTAATAAAACAAGCTACACACTTTTTGTGCTAATGGGCGTAGCACAAAGGCCTTAGTTGGATATCAGTGGTACTGGTATATTTCCTCGCTTCTCTCATTTGTACAGTTTATTCGACGGGCATTCTAAAAGGATCGACACTTGATTTGAAATACCCCAGAAGGGGACAAGTCATTTTTGCCATCAATTTTGCTTGTCTTACATTTGATTAATCACCGTTATGTACTGTTAGGATCAATTAAAAGCTTGGTTGATTCATGGTTACATCATTAATTTTTATTGGCAAGTTTGCTTTACCAGTTTGGTGTCATCTGTGTACATTGGAATGTGTGTTTGCAAATTGACAAAAATGATCTCCTGAAATATTTTGTTAAACGCTGTGGATTTCTGTTTCCTACGGCTGTAGATCATATTCAGTAATAATCATATATTGTCAAAGGATGATTTCGATTT
>JANVCG010027564.1:0-11343 GCA_025505365.1 Haliclystus inabai | reverse complement strand
GGAAAGACATTATACGGAGTTGATATAGATCATGCACTTTTAGGATGGAAAATTGCTTCATTAGAGGTTCTGTGTGGCATTCTACCTGCTATTGCAGATTATTCTGATACATTTTTTTTGAAGTTTAACTATTAAGCTATTGTTTTTGAGCAATTAATCGATTCTGAATTGATTATTGTCGACGATTCATCGATTCTCAAAATATCGGCATCGACCCACCACTAAATTAATTGCTCAGTCGCTTATTGCTTTGCTGATATGAATACATTATTCTGCTACATTAATCAAAACTAAATTGATGCTCAATTTAATCATTTTGTCACTATAAATTTAACTTCTAAACAAGAAACATTTAGTTGCCACATAGGCTAGCCTACCTTTTTTCTGGTCGCTGCTCCTGCCATTTGCGTTTTCTTATCTCCCGTTTTAGCTGACGCTTTGAAACTTTCTTTTCATTGCAGTTTACTGAATCTTCCTGGAGCTCATTAGCATCGTTCAAAATTCCTTCTTCACTTTCTTTCTCATTTCCAATGTTTGAAGAGGGATCTTTACTTGCCTCACTTTCAGTCAAATGGTTTTCCATTGATTTGACACTAAAAAAAGCCTCATAGAGTGTTTAACCATAGATCTTGAGAAAAAAACAAATCTGTAAAATAAATTGATGAACGTAAAGTATATTTTAACTGGTAGTAAATTCATAAGTAAATAGATTGGCAAAGGAATCTTGGAAAACTTTCAGAAGATAGGTTTGATGGTTTTACGGCAATTTGAGCTGCAGCTGAGCTGTGATACTCATTACACTCAGTTCCAGGTTAAACAGAAAAGTATGTTAAAGACAACTCAGTTTTTCCAAACAGAATAACTAGGTTTTTGAAATTACGCCCAAAAAGAGAAAAGAATAGGATAGGCTATGGTTATTCTTTTGTTGGATATCTCGCCCAACTCAAGAAACTATAAACCAACATAAAGAAATCATCATCATCATTTATTCAGAATACCTGATAAGTTATTAATTTATCAAGTTAAATTAAATTAAATTATTAATAATAAATTAAGTTATTAAGTTATTAATTTATTTATTAATTATTAAGTTATTGAGTTATTAATCAAAGCTCTAAGTAATCACAGTTAATATTTGAGATACTGAATGATCTGTCGGACTGAAACTGCAACATAGAAACCATAATAAAAGCTAGTTTAACCAAGGTACATGCTGAACTTGCTTACAGTCAGTTTGCTGTGTATAGTAATGGTGCATCTAGAACTTAGCAAACTGAAACATTGGCTCAAAATGGGACTCAACCCAAAAGATGTCAAATCTCTGATCATCATGGTGCAATTTTTTTACATTTGGCCATAAATACTCCTTTGAGAAGTTTGAGGGCAATTTCCACCAAGGAATTACCAGGTCAGTAGTTCAAGTTTTATCATATATATCAAACAACACTTTTTGGTTGAGTCCTACTTTATCATAGATTAAACTTACTGAATTGATTAATAGGACTTTCGTTCAAACTTTTATTGGTGTGTGCATTTTGAGTACACACTGAACTTGACTGAAGCACTTTTGGCTTGTTTTGTTCATGTACACTAGTTTTTTGGGATTTAGCACCCCGGAATCTCGTTGAAATGCCATATTCTGACTCAGGGTCCAACTACAAAGGACTAAGTCGTAGCTCGTAGCATTTGGCCATTAGCGGCTTAGCCTGCTGAGCTATAGCTCCTTCGTGCGTTTCAAATAGATTATATTACTTACGTGTTCTTCAAAATTTAGTTCACATTAAGTTCTTTCGATAAATTCACCCTCACCACAGTTGATCCCAAATAAGTGTTTATAGGCCTACAAATGGACAGTGCAGTGGAGATTATCGAACTTGATCTCTTCAAGTTCAAGGATCTATGATCGAAATTCGAATTGGTCGAAAATTCAAGAAGTAGGACTATTGTGTAAGCCTCGTTTCTAATAATGAATGATTGGTGCAAGGCTACACCAGACCTGGATCTGTATTTAGATCCGAAGAACAATCATGGAGAACAATCATGAAAATTTTCTATGGATGACGTAGTCTCCGCCACTTGACCATTTTCAGTGTGTTTTGTGATGACAAACATTCAGTGCACGTGTGAAACACAATTTGTATTGTTTGTATTGTAAACAGTGCAGCACACCCTGAACATTGAGCAGAGCAGGGGATATCTACTTCTACTTTTCAGAACACGATTTGCGGACCCGAAATATTGTGACATGATGACTTCCTCTTTGGTATGGTTTGTTGCCATTGTGTTACTTGATTATGCTGCTGTCAAAGGTAAAATCAAAGGCCAAGTTTATTTTGAGTTTTATTTGCATTTTTTAACTGTGAAGGCTTAATATGACCTAGTGACTTAACGACTGATGAAGGTGTTACCCATAATTTCAACTGAACATTGACCCAGAAGCGTACGCCTACCAAATTGGCAACAATGAAACATTCCTACACTGTTAAAACATTATTAAACTCTAATATTCAATCTACAACGGTTTTCAATCTACAACGGTTTTCAAATTATCGCATGCCCATGTCTGTGAGTCCAGATTTTGAGAAGCGGAGCCACTGCATGCAGACCTGTCAACATTATTGTGGAGAGGACAAATGTTTGTAGTTCTAGGGGTTCAATGTGGGAAAATGAGGGTGGGGAAAATTGCCTGTAATATAATTCTTTAGTAGCTCCGATTTTTCAATATATTCAGAGTTATATATTGACAACAACAATGGAGTTATGATAGTGCTTTGCACTATGTCTGGTCTTCATAAACATGCAACTTCTTCCTTGTCTTCCTTCCCACAATTAAGAACCCCTGGAAGGCATTCGCAACAATTGCTTACCTTATTATTTAGCTGGAAACTTCAGTAGTTAAGATAAATTACAATGTTTCAATTTGTAGAGTTATCTTTGTTGACATTTCAGAACGAGACAACTAACACAACGTTGACATTTAATAACTTGACAATCTAGCTGTGACATAAAATTATAACTGGTGAAAATCATAGGATGTTTGTGTTGTTCAATCTTCACAGGTACAGGCGTAAAAGTTGATGATACTGCAAGATTCTTGTCTGAGATACAATCATTTACTCCAAGAACCAATGCTACCACTCAAGGTGCTGCCAACAAGTTGAAAATGCAAGAGTACATCGCAACAAAGTTTCGTCAGTCAGGATTGCAAGTTTGGACTGAAGAGTTCCAAGCATACGAGGTACATAATTCACACACTCCAAGGTCAGATCTTATCTATAATTTAATTCCACTACCAAAATTTGTTAAATTTCTAAATTCTACAACAATCTTTGTGGTTTGATACCTAATAGCCTACTGTATTGTAATATTAACTCGTTATCACTATATGTTGTTCTACCTTCTAGAGACAATCTTTGCAGTCGTAAATTGCTTGTTTTGGAAGAATTCGTACAATAAGAAAATGCATTCAGCTTCAACCCACAAAATAATATTCTTTGCAACTAGCATGTCAATTTCAAACAATCATTTCAATATCAACTATGCTAATGGTGTATAGCCTATTCAACTTTAAAGCAGCAAAATATTAAGTTTTATGCCATTCCAGAATGTAAATATTATGACAATCATCAAGTTCTCAGATGATGAAAGACAAGGGCCAGCAGCTATTGAGAAAATTGTTTGAGATGGATAATGATATTTTTGTGAGATAATGTAAATTCAGGACTTCAAGGCTAACCTGGCAAGTGCCAGTAGTCAGACATGTGGGTCATCTTCCAGGCCTCGCTTTGAACAAATGGGTTCTTATTGTGAAAGCTATTTTAATGAAATGGTTTATTAACAACTGCACAGTCAAATCTGTTATAACGGTAACCTCTGTATTGTAATCACTGGTCGATAAGCCATTATGGTAATATCCAAAATAGTGTTTCCTATTGAATTAACCCTGTATATAAAGGCCACCTTCATATAGTGGTCAACTTATCCACCTCTGGTAATTGTTTGTTATATGCAGGTTTTATTATACAACAATTATTTCTGTGAAAAGGCAAAAGTTATAACTAGGTGATTAATTAATAATGAAAACCAAGCAAGTATTTGGAAGCAGAAGTACATTAAAGTACATGGTCTGCAAAAGTAAAAGCATAAAAAATGTTGTATGTTAACTCTATTATTACTCTGTGCTAACTTGTAGAATATTAATTTTAATCGCTTGTATAGATATAATTATCATCTTCGAAATTGCTAGAAAATCAGTGAACGATGTATTCCTTTACAATAACGTATTCCAGTGACCCTTGTGAATTGTGCACATTGTGGCTGGGATGACCGGTCTGTCTCTAGAAAAGTCTATCTCTAGGAAACAGCTCCGCCTGTCTATTTCTAGAAAACATCTTCACACTTCAGAGAAACGATAAATCACCGACCACTATATAGAAAAGGGATTCTCCACCGACCACACTTTTGAACAACGAGTCTCACTGAGTCTACAACGTCACGACAAACGAGTCCCAAAAACATAAACGGTACGGTAAACAAAATTCAGAGAATCCACCGCCATCTAGAATACTTTTAACATCTATAATCTAAAACCACCAAACATTGAATTCAAATGGTCGAGTAAAATATTTTTCACTTTTCTAAATTTGTTTAAAAATTTTCGAATGAAATCGTCAATATTTCGAACAATCGAGAGGAAAGATGAACGATAGATAAAATGAAACCAATTTTCGCAACGAAAAGTCAATGATCCAAGTCGACTGTCTGATTCGCCATCCCTAGAATGCTTTCAACACCTATATCACGAAAGTTTTTAAACAAATTTATCAAAAGTGAAAACTATTTTATTCGATCATTTGAACTTAATATTTGGTGGTTTTAGACTTAGAATATAGGCGTTAAAAGCATTCTAGATGAGGCGGATCAGACAGTCAACTTGGAACGTTTGATTTCTCGTTGCAAAAATTGGTTTCATTTTATCTATCGTTCATCTTTCCTCTCGATTGTTGAAAATATTGACGATTTAGTTCGAAAATTTTTAAACAAATTTAGAAAAAGTGATAAGTATTTTATTCGACCATTTTAATTTAATGTTTGGTGGTTTTGGAATATAGGTGGCGGAAGAATTCTAGATGGCGGCGGATATTCTGAATTTTGTTAACTGTATCGTTTTCATTTTTGGGATTCACTCGTCGTGACGTTGTAGACTCAATGAGACTCGTTGCTCAAAAGTGTTGTCGGTGGAGAATCGTTTTTTCTAGATAGTGGTCGGTGATTTGTCGTTTCTCTGAAGTGCGATGGTGTTTTCTAGAAATAGACAGACGGAGCTGTTTTTTAGAGATAGACTTTTCTAGAGACAGACCGGTCATCATGGCTGGATGACATGATGGTGTTGGAATAGCTAGTGTCAGTGGATGATGTTGAAGCTGTCATCTTGTAATTGCCATTTTTTAGAAGAAACCTGTAATCATAAGTTCAGACAGTAAAATATGGTGTCTGTAGAACTGTCTCCCCGTCTGGCAAACTGTAAATTACCTCTTAACACTCGAATATTCACTGACAAGAACCCTTTTTGGTGCTCCAAGATGTTTGTCCATCAGTCTTAAGGCCTATTTGAGCTAGTATTTGAAAATGAACTGTGATGATTGGGATAAGTATTAATGGTTACATAGATGCTGATGTGAACATACTGATTATGAAGTCATGTTCCTGGATCTTGAACCCGAAGTCGGTAAAGTGGCATGGACATTTGGTGCCATCATCAACTTGGAGAGGTGTTGATTGATAGTAGGACCAAATATATGTGCCGGCTTTTTGCAGCTTACATCAGCTTATATGTTCAAGTAATCCATTTTATTCTGCTCATAATTCCAAATGGTGAATCAGCAGTTTTTGGTGATTTACCTGTTTCACAGTAATTTGATGTCTAACCATCTACAGCAGTGTGTTCTTGATCATAAATTATGAATGAGTGGTGTGGCAGCCTTTATCTGAGCAATATGATGTGGTACTAAAGGTTCATGAAGTAGACGCAGCTACAGTGATTCAAACACACAGAACAAATACTGATAGAACTCACTAATTCCTGATTCATTTTTTAGTCAAAACTTGGTTTTTCAAGGTCTGTATTTACACTTTTCTAAGTCGGGGTGTCCTTTGTGTTGGAAAATTTCTTTTTACAAGACAATGTCGCACTGATCTCCAAACGGGGAATATTATGGCAAGTGATAATCTTATTTGTAGGTCTAGTATATGAAAGACTTTCAGAAGATTGTCCATTGTAGATCTGTCTCCCCAAGGGCTTCAAAAGATAAAGGACGCACTAGATAGTCAGAAGCTTTTGCTAGGTAAATAGTGAAGTATGTAGTTAGTTACCTTTGTAGTCACAGATGAAAGCTTTGAATCCAGGGTCATTGAAAACGCTCTGTAAAGGTTTATGATCATTGTGTATTTAAAATCTGCGGTTCAAAAAGCTGCAGTCAGATCAAGCATTATACTTGCAGGGTATCTCTTTGCTTATTAGCATTACCAATTTTATTTGATTACGGCTTCAGCAAAGCTTTTTCTATAGAAGAAAACATTATGTATGCGGAAGCCCAAGGTGATAGCAGATTGTTTGTTTCAATATGATTGCTACGTAAGGCAAAATACTCATTAACTGATAGTTCTTGAAAATAGGATCAAGTCCCAGATTTTCATGGTAGATGATGTTGTAGCAAACTTAATTACAATCATGAAATGCCTGGAAGGAATAAGTGGTTGCTTCAGGACTTTTTACTAGAAGTAATTGGTTTAAGCATGTCTTTAATTACCTGGTTGGTATTTGCTCCAGGCTACAGCTGTTGTTTGATGATGATGGGAATTAGATTGAATGGTGCTTTTCTTCCCACAGAATTTATTGATACTCATTTCTGTCCATTCATTTTTTCTGATAAAAAATCAACTCAAATGTTCAGCCAAAGTCATTGAATTTCTGTCCACTGCTAGTGAATGTAGAGTGTATTTTGAAGTCGTTGCCAGCTGAATGGTTGATGAGTTCAATAGCTTCTGATCACCAGCATCATCAGCTCTGTACGTTTTCTGAATTCAAGAGGTTTGCAAACTCTTTCTATGTTTGCTTCAAGTATCCCTGCTCCCCCCCATAGCTTTACGCAAGCCACCTCTATTGTCCATTGCCTTTTTTCTCTCTTTGCAATGTCATCATGGTACCGAGGTTGGTCTGGTTCAAGAGTAATACTTGTTTTAGCTTGGGCTTGTTTTTCCGTTAGTTATGAAAATGTAATTTGATAAGATTGATCTAACCTATCCTATCAATTGTGCCCCTATTTCATAGTGTTTTAACATCAAGGTCTTTCTTAAATTGTTCCATAAATATCTATATGTAATTTCAATGTTTGATTTTCCTGATATCAAAACCTGATCTACAAATCGTTACCTCACATGTGACAAATCCACAGTCAAACAGAAAGTTGCAAAATTGGAACCAATGCAGATCAATTGTTACACAATGCCATTGCTCATATGTCAAATGAATATCCACACCAAATATCAATAATGGAAACATCTTTAAAATTATATTACTGCACCACATATTCTTCATTATTTAAACATTAACACTTTCCATGAAAACAGCATATTTCATCTGACTTGGTTATGCTTGAATCAAATACAACTTGTGAAAGAAAGTGAACAATTTTGCACTTCTAGCCAATGGATCTACAGTAGCTTTTGTTGTGCTACCCCTTCTAAATTGTTTGTGTTCATTTCTGTAGGACCAACAAGGGTTAAACATTGTTGGAATGTTATGGGGTGAACGAATGTTAACACAAAACCCTAGTAACCGTGTTTATATCATTGGTTCTCATTATGACACTGAAGCTACTGCTAAACTTGGAGAAGGCTCTGGAATTGCAGTCATGTTAGATGTCGCAAAAAAGTTAGCAGAAGGTAAACTCATCAAGTCAAGCATACAAAGCATTCACTTAAGATTAGCTCATCAATTATAACCCTTGAGTTACTGATTAGCTGACCCAGTTTTTATGTTCAATGTGTAACTTGAATATCTTGTAGTACTGCTATATATATGCATTTATTAAATTTCAAACTGGACCATAAAAAATCAAGCAATTTGATTGTTCTAGGAGTAAACGGTCGACGTACAGAGCTATACCTCATTGGGATTGTCTTGAAAATCTGCATAATAGAAAAAGAGAGTGTAAGAATGTTTTCTCTAGTTACTATAAAATAACTAAACAATATGAACAAATATTTCGATTGCAACAAAAATTGTTTCAGATTTGTTTTGTAAGGTATTGAGTTCCCTACTTTTGATGATTTAATTACAATACAAATGGAAACACACCTTTTTCATCTCAATTCAAATTCAGAGGAATGGCATTTATTTCAAAATTGACCCTATTTCAAATTTAATTTACTGAAACAGGACCTTTTTCATTATCCGCCTATGCTTATGGATCAATTTTAGAATTTCAGGTAGCTACTATTGGAACTTTGAACAATGAGGCTTTAATGAGGCGATAAATCTTATTTGTTTGAATAATGTTGTCTCATTGGTTTCAAAAGGCTCCTTGAGAAGCATATACAAAATTGATTTCATGTCTTTAAAGAGTCTAAAATGACCAGCAGCCTTCGTATTGTTTTGGTTGTGAACACGGTTGACGTGATGACGCTCTATTCCGGAAATGGCCCCAGATTTCAAACATTTTGCAACAAGGCTGTTGGTCATTTTAGACTCTTTAAAATCATTTTCAACTTCTATGTAAACTTTTTTACTTTCTCTCTTCTGTACTCATTTAAACCTTTGTTATACAGCAATCCTGTGAAGGCAAGTTCCTAAACTTAACAGGTTCTGAATAAACGATGATGATGATGATGATGATGATGATGATGATGATGATGATTACCATAAGGTTTGAATGGCCTTAACAGTGAGCAGATGGCTGTTTCATTATTTAAATTGTCCCTCATTTGTTATATAGTACCAGCAAAGGGGTATTAAAAGCATATAGGTTATAATTCTTTGTCCTCCTTATCTAGGTGCACTTACATGTGCTCATGAAGCATCAGTGATGTTTGTTGCATGGGATCATAATTACAAGTGGGAAGGATCAACAGCTATACAATGTAGCAACTCTCAATTCGCATGCGGAATACATGAATTTATGAGAAATCTGACACAATTTCAAAGAACATACATTTATTTGGCACCACGAAGGTTCAATTACACTGACATCTATGGTTTAATTGGAGGTTTCATAAATATAGGCTCTAGTGTGACAGTTAATTACCAAGAAAACACACAAAGTATTCCAACACAGTTGCTCAATTCAACAATGCAGTCAACCTATCAACGTATAATAGATGATAAATTTAAAGGCAATTTCCTTGGCCTATCATACACTAGCAATGTACCAATGGATTTTGTTGACGCAGTGATACGTGCTCGGGATGCCACAGGTAATTTAATTCAAAATGCAAAAAAAAATAATAATCAAATTGACTACGATTTGCTTGTTTATGTTGATCATAAGTAGCAAAGTGTGAATTCTAATTTTTCACTTCCACCCCTTTCCCAAGTGGATCTCTAACACCTGTTGAAACTTTCTTGGAATTAGGTTCTAAACTGGTAGCTACTTTGGTCTGCAAATACATTTCAATGAATAAAACAGATTACTTGGAATTTAAATACCTACTACAGTGAAACTTGCATGTAAGGACCAGCTATAATTTTTAAGGTGTAGAAATATTGATCACTTCAGAGACGCGATCTTCCTGCACAGGTTAAATTCAATAGAAATTAACATTTATAACAATATGGATGACCAATATAGAAAGGTGACCTTTGTATACAGGTTTCTTCATAGCAACAAATATTTTTTAGTGTGATTCAATGCAAACTTAAAATATGCCTCACTATTATTATGTGTTATGTTCTTGGTTTCAGTTCCTTTACATAGAAATAGTATTGTCGAGTTCAATATCACGGATATGACAGCTTCGCAGGATTACAATGGAACATTTTCACGTAATGCAGCTTTGGTGCTTTCTATAATGAGAATACCAACTATTTCAATTGGGGATATGAATGATTTTAATGGATTCCATCGTAATTGTCCAAGTAACCCATGTAATCTACACAGTGAAAGTAGTGTGCAATTCATGAAAGATACATCGTTGACGGTTCTTACATGGCTTAATTCTGTTGTTATACAAACGTGTGTACCAACAGGTATTCAAAATGCATATAAACCGCTTCTTGATACTTTGAAAATGATTGCTGGGCCAAGGCATGATTTAGTTGATCCAGATAGGAAGACAGTGGTTCGTAATTACATCAAAGATCGATTGAGTGAGTTTGGTTTCACAACATGGATTGAAAGCTTCAGCACTGAGTTTAATAATGTAAGTTGTGATGTGCCAGAATGAATCGATCAATCGTAGATTAGTTATTCAACTGTATAGACTTTTTACTAGGTATTTTGTAGCTAGTGGATTTTTACACCTGGATTTTTTTGCATCACTCAATCCTTACTAGTCTTTGCTCAGACTCTGCTGCCTCCATTTGGTGCAATAAAATACAACAACATAAAAATGTACTTCAAAGTAGGAACTCTGATGTTAGTAAAACAATTTTCGACTGGTTTTGACCAGACACTTAGTGACAACAATCGATACTTCAACTATAGGTTAACTCAATTGTATAGTTTCAAATCTCATTATGTTAAAACATCTATACTGTACTATCTTCAGAGTCAATTTCTTGATTGCAAATATGCTCAATGGAAAGTTGTGTCCCTCAAGAAAAAATAGTCTAATGAATAATCTACTATCAACTATGCAAATTACGTCTAGATTACTGGAAAGAATGTAGTTGCAAAGTTGGAGGCAGAACCATCTAACGGTATCTATCTAATTGGTGCACATTACGATACTGTTCAATCTACTAACGGAATAGATGACAATGGCTCTGGTGTGGCTGCCCTTTTACGTGTAGCTCAACTGATATCAGAAAGTAAGTCAGCTTTGTCCATTCTGAAGTGCAATAGGTTAATGAAACAAAGTGCAACTCTGCTTTTTGAATTTAAACAAGTGTGAATTTGTGTACCATATAGTACTATACTGTCTCTGACTTATGAAATTTTTGATGACATTTTGTCGGTCTGTTTGCCATCGCTCTTTCAAACAAATCGATAATCTCACTATCCTTATATAGTTTACCAATATTCACTTAATTTGCTATCATAAAATGGCATATCATGGTTATAAATATTATGTATCATAATTAAGGGTTATTATTATTATTATTATTATTATTATTATTATTAT
>JANVCG010027563.1:0-16434 GCA_025505365.1 Haliclystus inabai | reverse complement strand
ACTTGATTTGAATTATGTTTTGTCTTAACATGTTTTAACAGTAGATAAAAGCTTCAAAGTTTTCAAAAAAAATCCAGCATCAAATCACCCAGCTTTCTTTCGCAGTGTTCTGTGAACTGACCCTTGTAGGATGAACGACATTGCGTTCCGCTCAATTCTGCCCCTTTGAAGGGTCATTTAAGCTATGGCTTCAGACATATTCGCTCATAGGTGATAAGATAAACATGACTTTGGCAAGTTGATAATAGTGTATACAGTGGTGATGGACAACATCACAGTAGCAAACCATAATGGCTGCTAATTCTAGAAAAAAATCATTTGCATTCTATTTACAGTATGGCTGAGAAACGAAATCTGAATTTAGGAGTGCAACTAACTATCCAGTGGAGGGATATTAAATAAGTTGGACTGTATATTAGATTTTTTGGTTTATATAACAAGAAGGTCGCCAGCCTGCTTTTTTTTTATGAAAGATTATCTATCATTTGCAGATAAAACTCGTTAAAATGCAAAAACAAATTTAAATTGCTTTTTTATGAAGTTGGGATAATGATATATGTCTTCAAAGTTAGATAATTGAAGTCTTCGATAAGACAATTTATACATTTTACGCAACTATTCAAGATCCTGTCGACAATCATATTATTTTGTAACTATTGCATTGAATTATCTAAGCTAGCACAATTTTATGTTAACAAACCCGTAAGAAGGGTAAATTTGTGTAACAGCTATGATAAGGCTTACATGAATTCCATGATTTAGTTTTATCCCGTATATTTATATAGCGATATTTATATAGCGATCTATATCATGAATATCTGAAGTTCGGCTAGTAACCAAACACACGGACCTCCGTTAGAACAAGAATGTGATTCTCTGCACCGATTTGTACGACGAGATAGCGACCAGTAATAGGTTCATTACAAACAAATGTACGAATTCTATCTATGTTGTATTCAATGTCTTTGACGCAACTGCGAACGCAAAAATGAGAAGAGTTAAATAGCCCAATGGCAATATCAAAGCTGTAATATATTTTTTATAGCTAAGAATTATTGCTATGTCACTCATTTCTGAATTTTTTTGGTAGTTTTTCTTTCAGGTAGCTATTGACAAAAACATCTTTGGGAATAGGTCACAATAGGTCTTGACTTCTTCTGATCATCAGTAAGTATCTTTTTGTGATGGCAAATGGACTGATGCAATAAAATGCGTTAAAGCAGCTGAATTTCCTTCTTTATGGCTCCATTAGCCAATTTGCTATCAAATCTGTTTCAATTGAGTTTCTATAATGCTCTTGAGATCAATATAAATATAAACAGCTACATCCTTTGCCGTTGCAAAAGTATATAGCTCTCCATTTAAAAGAGGATAATGGCAAGTATTTGAACTAGAGGCATACTTTCTTTACTACACTATATACCCGAAAGACTAATAATTGAAACATTATATACACGTAGGGTCGTTCTGTTTTCACTGCTCAAGAGGTTGTACACTCCCAATTATTTAACTTGATAACAATCACACCTAATTGGAATCTTGGTATTGATGGTTTTTCTTGAATGAGAAAGGTTCATACAGAGATAATCTATTTTTCTTTCAACTTACGAACGAGAGCGTGATCTATTGGGCATTGAATCATCTTGAATTCGTATTGTGAAACTTCTAAGCCAAGTCGGATTCTCATCCCTGTTGTAAAGCATCACTTTTGTGACACGACGTTCATTTCCAAAGTCCACTTGCCACCATGGATCATCAATGTGGAACGTGTGAGCACATTTATGTGAAGTACTAGTGCAAGATGACTTGATAATTCCATCGATTGCATAGGTGCAATAGAAATCTTTATAGTCTTTGATCTGCTTGCAAGCAAGACCAATCAATGAAATTTCTAAAAGGAAAAGTTAAATAATGAATTCCACAGAACCTATAGACACGTTTTAGACATTTCAACTCGGGAAATAAGGATAATGCAAAATTTTGAAACATTCTATAAATAGTACATAAGACTGTAAGTTTATTTGTAGGACTCAGAAGTAAATGGTGCAGCATATTGTAAATCTCAATCCAATAGATTAACAAATCAAAGTTTGTTAGCTTCCAAGATATTTCGTTTTTAAGATATAAGCGACATCTATTTATTCTGTAATACTAAAACGTGATTCATATTGACTTTCACAACAAATGTTGAAATACGTAGTAAAATTGTGCATCCTCATACCATTTCCCAAGATGCTTGGACCCTGTTAGACAAAAAATAATGTAAAAATTCGATTTTAGAACATTTTCATCACAACATTAATATTCAATAGACCATAATGAGCCCGAGTTCAGAAGTCTCTGTTTGGTGCATCTTACACTCAAATCGAGTCAGAAACTGGGAATGGTGATTTCAGTGATTACTTTTTACGTCAAGGGCTGTAATCAAATCAAATGCTATTGTTTCTGATGCAACGGACATCGGCATATTATATAAGCCATCATGCAGCGAGCACTATGCAATGCAATAATTCATCGATGCAGTGCAATTCGATACAGCGACCTGTATCGAAAGAAGAGAACCTGCACAAAGTATCTTTTAGAGAAACTGTGACCAAATAATGTGCTTCCAACTTGACTGAAATAATCAATATCACATAATTTTAGCAAGATTTCTAATAAAATGTAATCAAGATCGCTTTGTCATCATCATTCGAATCTTTGTAAGGTTGATATAGCAGGAAAGTCAGTAGAATTGATCTAGTATTAAGCGGTTTTGTAGTAATTGCAATTTAAACTTACCACTCCAATTTTTTCGATAAATGTCGAGTTCTCGTCTTTTGACAAGTTCTCATCAGTTGCAGGAAAATCAAACAGGTGACATTTTGTGATATTGTTTATATTTTCAATCACAAAATTAACTCCCAGGCATCCAGCTATTAAATTGCAATTCAATGTGCAAACGTGTTTTGTTACAGATGTAACCTCACTAAATGGCATTCCATTTAACTTATATCCAATTTGATTCTTGTAACTCCCGCCTTCTGTCGACATAGAGCCAATTACTTTTGAATAGTAGTTTAGAAAGGCTAAAATCATGCATATTAGTTCCAAAAGCAACATGATAGATTAATGTCAACACTCGCTTATTCTCTTTTTCTCATTAGGAAATATCAGTTATTCCTTTATTTGTTTTCACATATTTTGGTTTAAATCGAAGCTACGTGTAATCTCTCTTGATTGTACAACAAGAAGTTTGCTATTGAAGAAACCTCTATTTAAACCTGGAAAACCGAATGACTCAATTCACAAATTGACAAATAATGCTGTCTTTCAAAAATTCAAATATGCTCTTTCAATTGATTGAACAAGTAGCGAAGTCAGAATCTATTCATGTATAGTTAAACAATAGCTCTCTAATATTTTGACATTTCGATTTCATAATGTTGAATTATATATTTATCTATGGGGTACAATACAATATCTTTTCAAACTTAATATTCGTTTCAACTCACAGAACCATATAATGATTGAATCAATTGTCAACAATTACCTTTTCACAATTAAAATAATCTATTGCTGTAGAACATAAGTAAATATTTTACATTTCTTTTCAAGACTGAAGAATTTTTCTATTAGAAATGATCGTGAATGAGTAATTATACTCTATTCAGCAAAGTACATTTCTGTCTTCTATTTCAAGCAGAAAATAAAGACTTTAAATCCCCACGAGAATTCGAAACAAAATCCAACCAATATCGATATCATCAGATATGAATATGCATTTTCATTTTACAAATCATTATATAGAGTTTGAGTTGATAAGAATTTATCTATGATAGCCTTACGGGTTGATGCCGAGTTTCGCGTGCTTCAGCGTGCATGAAGTTCGCCAAAATTTGTCCTTCGACGCTTTTCTTAAATGAACTATATGCCAAAAAAGGTGTTTATTTCATGATTTGCTTAATTTTGTCAACAAAACCGTCAATTTTTCAACAACAAAGATTCAAAGACAACTCAATCCAAGCAAGTTCTTCTTTTTCAATCACATTATAATCCGTAAACAAGTTTGCATGATTAGAAACCCAAGCTCCCTTTTTTCCCACATTATTTGTTCGAAAGATTGTAGAAAGTTTAAAACGGAAAATTATGACAAATAGAAGAATAATTTGGATTCTCGTAGCAGCTTTAAAGTAAATTCAATTATATAGACTAACATTATTTTGCTTACAAGAATTTATCATATTTGAAGTGGTTTAAATATTATAATTATCTACGGATCTGATAGTGCAGATTCCCAAATCATCATCGTAGTACTAAACGAGATTCTTTTTGGCCTCCCAGGTATTAAACACAAATTAGTAATTTGGTTTTAAAGCTTCTCTAGCCCCTTACTGTGTTCAGAAACATTTCTTACATGTATTCGAGAACCTGTCTTCACATAAAATTCGAAATCTAAAACTTTGTTCCTGAATTTGTTCTTTTGGTTCTACATCGGGTTGGCACATAAATTATTTGACTTCAACGTGAGCAGCATCCACGCTAAATAACCATTTAAACTTCTAGGAACTATAACGTCATCTAATAAATAACTAGATAATTTGTGAAGTAACTAGGAAATATAAGAGGAAAATTGAGAGCAAAGATCTACGGACTAGAAAAGTCAATAACTTCAGTATTGATTTATTAGAACATAAGTTTGCGTAGCACTATTACTGCTTCTGTATGAGTCAGACAATGGATTTTGTACTTCTGATTCATCTATATCCAACGAAACGAATTCAATTTACGGGATAATATTGATTGATAGTTGGACTGCTGCTTTGCGCAAAAATGAAATTATTATACATTTGGACATTTTGACCAAGCCAGGCAAGGACAAATTCACAAAACCATAAGAAAATGATAAATGAATATTATTAAACAGATGCAGTGTAATAAATAAGTTTCTACTTTTATCCCACCCTCCGACCCAAAAATATTAATCAAATGTTAAGACATCAGATGATATTTTAGGAGAGCGTGAGCACACTGAATGTGAATTTTTTGCAATCATTCTGGTGGGTGGCTTTATCTGCTATAAAAATATTAAAGAAGAATCAGCTCTATGGAATAGTTTCTGTGTTAATTGGTTTTCAATGTATGATTTTAGAAATTGCTAAATCAATCACCGTTGCTTTTTTATTTGCTTGACATTTGACATCAAGAGCAATAGTTGAATGCACAAATCTCAATATTGATCATTTTATCACCACCATATAAGTTTTAAGCTTGTTTGCATAGGAGTTGATTGTACACATACATATATCAAGGTGGCATATAGTGTGTTTTTCACAACCAGATGCCCTTCTCGAAGCCAACCAATAGTGTTCAGGTCCGAGATTGATCCCAAGACTCTGCGGATCCACTACCACTAAACCACAGAAGCACTTCCACTACTTGCTAAGTTACTGGAA
The DNA here is from genome assembly GCA_025505365.1 of Haliclystus inabai. Classification (NCBI taxonomy): domain Eukaryota; kingdom Metazoa; phylum Cnidaria; class Staurozoa; order Stauromedusae; family Haliclystidae; genus Haliclystus; species Haliclystus inabai. The sequence goes on along the minus strand of JANVCG010027563.1, from coordinate 10,999 downwards.
ATCTCTATCATGGCAAAAACCAGGTCATTGTGAGATGGTGATAACTATCGTAATGCTTGGAGCTTCAATGGAAGTTTAAAATTTGGCTCATTATCACTGATCGGTCAATTCCCCACATGTTACTAATTAGTATTCACAATTTGAATAGTGCAATTCTAAGCAGCAACTTACTTTGGGAAAGTTGCTTTTTAGAAATACTGGCATATCAAAAATATATACGTTATTTCTATGGCTCTATTGCAGTCAAAATTGGTACTCTGTTTGGGTAGTACAGTATCTTTCCCGAGTTGAAGAGTCTTTTAATTAAATTTTTGTAATCTGAAACGAGAATACAAACTCGATTCCATGAAAGAAGTGAGTCCTAAAATTAAGAGCTCCGTAGCAGTGTCAGTGCTTCATCATCATCATCGTGTGTTTTTATTCAAATAATCCAATAAGCAAATAGAGAATACTCATGTAAGACGCACCATACACAGTGCATTACTATATTACACGGTGTCATAGTTAAAAAATATTAAAAATTGAAATGAAAACAAAAGCTAAAAGTATAACAAAAGTTACAAGTATGCTCTACTCTAATTCATCCATAAAGTTACGTATTCGGAATTTAAAAATAGACAATGTGTTACTCCCAATAATTTCAAATAGGAGCGAGTTTCACAATCTTAGGGCTTGATTGAAAAAAGAATAGTGTTTGATGTCCATCCTGGTAGCTTCAATATCCAGTGATAAATTATGGTTACGGCTGTTGGACTTTTTTATTGTCAAGGGATATTTTCATAAGAATGAGGCCAGGGATTATTTGATGTAAGAAATAGAGTTTAAAAAATGTTCGTCTTTTTTCTAGAGACTGCAGATACAGATTGTACAAACGATTTTTCTAACTTATTCTATATAACTTCTGTAGGGGAACAACGGATAAACAACTTTCCCGTAAAATACCAGCGAACCATTTCAAGGACTAGAATACCATTTATGAATTTGGGGAATAAGCTTGAGTAGCCTGCGTACCAGCCCCGACGTTTTTTATCTAAAAAGATTCGTTTGAGTTATCTTTTGAGAAAAAAAACGTCGGGGCTGGTACGCAGGCTAAAGCTTGAGTAGCATGATCAAGAATTTGACGGACACAGGTTAAGTACAATCGTGTTAGGTGGGTTGCATCATTCCGAATCGATGTTCTTGATATGTAGTCAGACATAGAACGCTATTGCAGATACTATAGAACAATGCAGAATTATGCAATATAGAAGAATTCGAATTTGGACTAAGACGACATCAAAGATAATGTGAAGCACTCGAAGATTCTCAAATCTTTAGCAGATAATTTACATTTGCTTGATGTGAATGATTTTGGCACATCATTAATGTACAACAAAAATTGCAATGGACCTAAAACAGATTCTTGCGGGACAGCACTCCCGCATAAGTTGGCACTTATTGAAGTATTACGAACTGTTACGCGCTGCATATGTCACAATAACAAGCATTTTTCAATCCAAGAATAGCGCTCCATCCTTACAATAAGATACTAGCATTGACAACAATTTTGGATGCTTCTATAATCATCTAATTAGCCTGGTAATTCGCAACTGAAACTTGTTGAATAGCAAGACTTGAGGGTAGAATTAGGTGTTACAGACTTTTCATTAATCATTTTTGTCTATTCTTGTTTTGAAGACTGTCAAAGTTTGATTAACGAAAAATCATTTTTAAATTTATAGCACCATTGGATTTTCCTACTCATATTTTGTCATTTATCTACTTTAACAGGAAATTAAGTATCCCTGTTACGATGTTCTGGCTGGTTTGCATTCGATAGTTGAATTCCTTATCGCGTTTTTGTGACAACCTCGCATTTTTTCGTTGCCCTGCAAGTGGAATGTCTTTCAGTCCTTTCAGATTGGTCAACATTCCACTTTAAAAGAATCTGTCACACCTTTTTTTACAATCTCGACTTCGGATTTCAAATTAGCTAATCGTCCTTCTTGTACCCTCGGAGGACCTTGACTTTCTTTTCACTTTGTGTCAATAGCACATTACCTATATGGCTGCTAATTACAGCACGTTGTCAGTTCCACTGTGGAATTGACCCTTTATTGTCGATACAGTCCTCACTTTTTCTCTCCATCGCTAGTTGTCAAAGTCTCAACTCACAGTCATTCAAATTGCGGCATTTTCATTTATAGGATGTTAATTACCTCTGTAAATCCAGTCCACAGAAGCAAAATTTGAGCTGCATTCTTCCACAATACCAATTTCTATGGAACGTGTGTATAAATGTGCACGCATCGCACAATTTCCTGCATATATTATGACTGATAACTCTGTTGTCAATGGAAGCTATACATGGTTACCTGTGTTTTCATAGGGACAACTTGCTTCAACAAATATTTTTTTGATAATTTGCTTTTGAAAGATGACACGCAGCATTCATCAGCAAACTTGTGAATTTTTAGCTTCCCTTTGATTATCTACACTATCATAAATACAATAATTTTATTTATAATAATATGATAGTAATTTAATATAATAATATGCAAATAATCATGCCGTTACCTATGTACAAGTGAATATACATGTTGTGGCTGCTTGTGGCTGCTTGTGCTTTGAAGGTTTCAATTGATTTGTGGATATATCAATTTATGTCTAGTAAAATCCTTTGTGATTATTTAAATACTATATGTTAAAAGTATTTAGATGGTTGTGATAATTAATAACCAAAAGCACGCACTTCTATTAAAACCAATTTAGAAAAGGCTACGCGTCTCTGGACAACAAGATATCGTCCAGTAACCGGTCGATCACATAAGAAAGTACGAATCCTCTCTTGATCGTATGGAACATCCTTAACACACCTATCAATAAATGATGAAAAGATTGATTTCATTATATCAGATAAATATATGATTTGCTTCCAGCAGAAAGCAGTTGAAGTGATCTTGATCCTCTGAGTTCTCAGCTAAGGGATGATATTCCACCAGTTTGAATTTATTTAAACTAGAAGTGTCAACATGTCTCTTAATTTCATTGCGCAAACTCTCGTGCATCTTGAACTTATACAGCAAACTGAGCTTCAAATAATATATTTCTTAATAGCGTTGCATATTCGACGGGAATATTCATAGGGAGGTATTAGATCTCAATTTGAAGGCAAATCAAAACTGAGATCTGCAGAGCAGTATGGATGAAAACCTAAATCAATCGTAAGGAAGTAAAGTAATGATATTTATCTACAACTTTTGGACCTCCATTTAAGAAAATCATGAAATAAATTCAAATACTGTGATCAATTAGCCTGGACATAATTCAGTGAGAATTGCAAGTATTGAAGAATCAAGGACTTTTGGCGCCGTACAAAAATCCAAACTTGCTGATAAAAAATATATTCGGCAAGAGATAATATGATTATAGTTTTGCAGATAAAATGATGACTTGTGTAGGAAGGCACACTCCAATACAATTAGTAATTAAGAAGTAAAGAATAAGAGTACATTTTTCATAGCGAAGAAATTGCAGTTTGATATAGAAGTCATTATGATATTTCGTAATTATAACCAATCCACTTAATGAAAATATATCATTTATAAATGAAATCAATATTTTAGACAATGATTATTGATCACCCTCTTATTATTAACAATATGATTTGAGCTTACGAAAGAGAATGTGATTCATCAGGCATTGGACGATTTTGAACTCGGATTGTGAAATTGTCAAGAAAGTCAGGAGAATGATTATCTCTGTTGTAAAGCATCACTTTCATTACTATCCGCTGTTTTCCAAAGTCAACTTGCCACCATGGATCAAGATATCTCGGTGTGTGGGCACAACTAGGGCATCGAATGGAGTCCACACCATCTATTGCACCTGAGCAATAATGCCTAGCATGTACATTGCTTTGGTCACACTCAAGACCAACCAAGGAAATTTCTGAAAAGGAATAGTGCATGAGCTTGAATCAGTTTACTGTCAAACGTGGGACACTATAAGAGGAGTATTGTGCTTTACCGTTATCAATTTGAAGCATATTTTTGGATAGTTTGATATAAATTTCATACACTCGTTTCAATTTGCAATAGCATAAACATAATTTTAGAAGATTTCCCCATCATTATGGCGAAGAAATTCTTTGGAATTCTACAGCAGAAGGACTAATTGAAGAGTTAAACATCAAAATCAATCGAAATAAGTATTTTCAAACTTCAGTGTAGGTTTGAGATGCATTCTGTGGAAATAAAGCTTGATACTTGATAAGTACGGCAGACGCTGCTTTGAATAATGTGAAGACGACATCCCACTTGAAGATGTTATGCACTTCACCTATAAGCATCACTGAAGATTCATGTTGTTGCTAAGCAACTTTAGAAAATTGCATAACTTTCAGTTAAAGTAGAAACATCAACCCCCGTGTTTTTCCCTGTCTTCACCGAACTAACACTATTGTAGAAAACCACGGCGTGAAAAAGGACGACGTATAACTAGGTTTCCCATTTCGTTGCACGTCAGGCGTGCTTTTTATTACTGTCACGCTTTTTCAGTCGGACCTAAATGTGTCGCGCTTTTTTGAGTTATACGTCGTGCAAAATAACAAAAATGCTAATATTACTCTTCCTAATGGAGAATTGAAATGGGATGCTGAATCTCTACTCTGGAAGTGCTAGCGAGATTTAACATAGCTGCGCGCAGAGAGACTTTTTTGCTTTGAATACTCCGTCTACTCACTGGCCAGCAAAATCATTTTCCAAGTGTTTGTACTGAATTAATACTTAATCAATATTGGGAAAGAGTGATTTCCGGTATTAATTAAAACTTCATCAATATTGGCTCTACTGTGCTGTTCTGTCTATAAGCCAATCAAAACGCACTACTCAAAATCTGGTAGTGGGAAGAACAATTATAACACGATCATGCTGGCCGATGAGCAGTCGGACTATACGAGAGGAAAACTCTGTCCGCGGGCAAGCTTGGTTCCAAAAGGATTTGATAAATAACTTGTGATATCTGGATCAAAATTGCTGACTATATATGACAGATAATTTCCTCGTGAAATTGGTTTTCAACATCAACCCTTTCTCAACTTTCAAGATTCCAACCATTGTTACCGTTTGCTGGCTTGTAGAGTATCATCAAAACGTTTCAGTTCAAAATTACCCCTAGCCAAGTTGCAACATATGGCAAACAATGATGTGATTATTCAGTTGTTGAACATGCTCAATATTGAACTTTAATGAACGCTTATAGGAACATGAATTGATTAGAAAATATGCATTTATTGTGCTGCCTACTTGTGCAAATAATATCCAAATTTCGAGTAGTGCGGCTCCAAGTACGAACTTACCTTTCGAGAAGGAATGATGACTCTGTGGAAGAAAACAGTAAAATATTGTCAAAAAGACATATCAATGAGGGGACTCCTTGCTATTGTCTCATTACAGTCTACATCCGATCTTTCTCAGGAAATAGAGAGCCCTTTGAGTTCAAGAGTCTAAAGCCTGATTTTAAATTCGATCCCGTGAAATGAGATAAGTGTCTTGGGTTTCAACTTCACAAAATTCTCATCTTCTTTAGAGTACGTTACCATAATAACACAGGGTCCGTACGAGTAAGTGGCATACCAAAACCTCCTTCTAGTTTTAAGAAGTAAAAGAATAAATGAGCCTCGTATTTTGTAAAAGGTATCATCGACACCTCTATACAGACAACGTCGAGATATAGAGGGTGAGAATTATGTTCCAATAATCCTCGTGAGTATAGCAGGCATACCATGAACGCTTTACATTTCTAATAAATACATAAATGAGATCAGTAACAGTCATATTAAAAACTTCAATGCAGGCTAAGGCTAAGATATTATTTGAACAGGTTTGGAAGTCACTCAAAACGACATGATGATTTCTATTCCAAAAGCATATTTCGGATATAGAAACAATATCCAATGTATTAATAATCGGAATTGATGTATTCCTACCAGTTTCTCGATGAAAGTAGACCTTGCATCCTCAATCAAATTCTGTTGTGTTGCCTTAACATTAAAAAGTTGGCAATTCGATATCCCATGATCATCTATTGCAAAATTAGTCCCCAGACAGCTAATCTTCGAATCACATTTTGCAGTGCATATGATTATTGTAGCAGATTCAAATTCAAGGATTGGTTGTCCCTCTAGTTTGTAACTAACATGTTTCTTGTACTTTGCGCTTCCTGCTGATACATGAGCAAAATTTGGTGCAACACACATCAATAAAAATACATAATATAGCATTTGTGATGATTCTATGACAAAAGTAAGTCAGAATATTACATGTCGGTTGGCTTTCTGGATTGTATTAAGATTAAACTGTACTATAGATTGAAAATATTTCACATAAAATCGTGAATAATTCAACAAGGACGCTTGTCTCATGCAGTGTTTGATTGATTTTCATTCAGTGTTTCAGCAATTAACTCATTCTGATAAAAACACCTGCTTTGCATAAGGGAGAGAAGTACTGCTTTCGTTATAATTTTCTTCTCCTTGAAGACTGCAAGACTTCAGTCAGACATTTCACATCTGCATGCAGTACGTCTTGAAGCAGACAATAGAAACACTATTATAGAGACTCGTTTAAAGTTAGCTTACCCATAAACTAGTAGATTTCAATATTAATCAATTATTCGGAATAGTCAACAAAAAGATGATATAGCAGGGTACTCCTTCAAGCTAAGGCCATCATCAACACCTATGGGGACATTATCTCTGAAAAACTTTACGTTGGAAAATGACAAACAAGATGAATCAAAAATTCTTTGGAATTAACAGCTTAGCTTTGTTTTTCTTCATCAACATAGACACAATAACATTTTAGCATGCAATAAAATCCTTGTGGCGTTAGCTATGTGTAGATGTCTATGCATGCAGTGTGCAAGAAAATTATGCTATGCTGTGGCTGATCATCATCATTGGAGGGTATAAATTGGTTTGTTGGAAAATTTATCCACAGTAAAATCTTCTTAAAGTGTTTGAAATTATGTTAATATTGTTTTTTAAACTCTTAAACTAGTAACCAAAAGCACGCACTTCCATCAAAACAAGGTAAGAGTTAGCTACACGTCTTTGTACAACAAGATAGCGTCCAGTAATTGGTTGATCACAAAAGAAAGTACGAATCCTCTCTGGATGGTAGGGAACGTCTTTGACACAACTGTCAATGATAAAATATTCATTTCAATAGAATACATGAGCAGCCACTGATAAAGAAAGTATAGAGATGATATTTTTATAATTACACTACAGCTTATTTTGTTTAATGATCATGCTGAAATTATTCGTTCAATTGTCAATATGCCCGTTATCATTGCAAAGACGCTTATGAACCCTGGAATCATGTTAGCTATGAAACTCTGAGTATAAATTTAACATGTGTGTAATTCGAAAAATAGGATGAACGTATAGACTCTTTGCAACATTGAGAAGGGAAATCATAACGATTGACATAGGTTACACTTTAGTGTGAAGGCAAAGCCTTGAACCAATTATTTATAAAAAGCAAAATAAATGATGCATTTTCTTTCATGTGCATAAATCGGGCATCATTTGAAAGCAACTTTATAGAGAAAGAAGCAAACACTAAAATTAGCTATAGACTGCACGTGAACGTGGGCTTTATTTTCTTGTTATTGCCTATAATTTAAATTTTAACATAATTATTAATTATTCGAATTTGCCTTCTTCTCAACATCTAGACATCCCTAGCATCAGATCTTTGGGCAAAATAGTACGTTGTTGTCTTGTGATTAATACTAAAGACGTACTTCAATTAATGTGTTCTGTAGTATAATTACGACCAGTTGGAAGATAAATTAGGATTTCGGTATGTAATAGCCAATGGAATTACCGTTTTACAAGAATTTGTGTTACTGTAGCATGACTTAATGATCATCATTCTAATAAATCCAAAAGATATTATATATAAAAGACTTGAACTTACGAACGAGAACATAATCCATCATCAGGCATTGGACGATCTTGAACTCGGATTGTGAAAGTGTCAAGCCAACTTGCAAACCTATCTCTGTTGTAAAGCATCACTTTTGTGATTGTACGTTGCATTCCAAAGTCAACTTGCCACCATGGATCGAGATTTATCCATGTATGGCACACTTGGGGCAATATATAGGTTCCTTTCCATCTATTGCACCTGAGCAATAACGTTTCCCATGGTCACTGCTTTGATCACAATGAAGATGAATCAAGGAAATTTCTAAAAGAAATTGAATTCCCGTCTCAAACGAAACTTCCGTAAGAGGCGCTTGTTATCCTCTCGTGAATTAATGGAGACTGGGACTATAAGCAATGTTGGATATCGAGCGTGGTAGCAATATAGGAGTCTGTATGAATAATGGAAAATAGATCAAAAACGTCATGTCACGGTCAATGATGTCACAATTTCTGATGCTTCAAGTTTCACGCTCATTGTGTTCAGAAATAATCAATCATAATCATAATTGTTGTATGAAATTATCATAATATCATTATAAAGTTCTGGTCAACATTATACTCAAGCCAGTTTGTAGCATGTTACCTGCCGTGATGGCACCGTTTTAAACAATTAAACATTTTCCTTCTCAATTATTCGGCTATTGTATGTGCTCAATAATCAGTTTAATGAACGTTGATGGGAACATGAATTCAACAGAAAACCTGCGTTTACAGTACAGCTGTTGCTTGAGTGCGAAAATAGATATCCAAAATTTGAGAAGTGTAGCTCGAAACACCAGCTTACCTTTGGTGAATGAATGATGATTCTGTTGAAAAAAAGTTAAGGGATTGTTAAAATGACATATCGCTGAGGGACCTCATTTCTATTCTTCCATTGTAGTATACATCTGTGCCCTTTTGGGGTAATATGATGCACATTTAGTCGGAGAGTTCAAAACGAACAGCAATATTTTCACCCAAAATATTGAAATCTGGATTCTGATTTCAAATTCGATTCCACATGAGATAAGTCCCTATATAGTCTTCTACTTTTGCATAAGCCTCATTTTAGGCAGTGCGAGCCATCCGTACATCTGTGTTGACAGCATATATATTGAAGGCAGCTGGTCATATCAGACTCCGTAAAAATAAGCGACATAACAAAAATTCTTCCTATATATGTGAGAAACATAAGGATGAACTACGCCAATGACTTGCATTTCAACAAACTTAATGTGTGTATTTGTATGATCATATGCGTGCTCAAAGTAAATTTACCATTCAAAAAACAGTTTTAGAGCTGTTAAATTGGCATGATGAGTTCAGTCTCCAAAAACTGTGTGGCATATAGAACCATACTATTCTATCATTCACTTCCCATGTATGTATGTTTATTAAGGTCCTACTGTCATATATCTGATGAATTTATTAGTTCCATGCTTTCCTACCAGTTTGACTTTTTCAGTGAAAGTAGAGCTTGCATCCTCAACCAAATTCTGTTCTGTTGCCTCAAAATCAAACAACTGACATCTCAATATTCCATCCTCATCTCTAACATAATTAGTCCCCAAACAATGATTCCATATATCACATTTTGCAACGCATATTATTCTCGTGACAGATTGAAATTCCTTTATTTGTATTCCCACTAATCTGTAGCCTATATGTTTCTTATAGCTTTCATGTCCAGCAGATACGGGAGCAATCAGTTCTGGAACAAAAGTCAACAGAAATACATAATATTGCATTTCTAGGGATACCATGACAAAATCAAGTCACAATGGTAAATATAAGTTGATTTTCTATACGTTGTATGTACGCATATGTGTAGCTGTTCTATGTAGACTTACTGCCTTTTACATGAAATCGTGAATAATTTAGAAAGGACGCTTGTCCCATGCAGATTTTAATTGACTTTCTATTAGGATGATACCAATTACTTCACTCTGATTGAAAAATGTGCTTTATAAAGGAACATATTTATTCCTGTTATTTATAAACAATTTTAGCCGGTTTTATATTTGAGACTATAGCTGGACATCTTTCATGCGGCACCAAAGGGGTAATTTCTCGTTCATTTAGCATCCTCAACATGCCACCTTCAAGAGTCGAACATGCTCTTTGTATTTTTTCGCTGCTAAAGAGTCTCACATGACAAGCAACTCTTTTATTGTTGTTTTTTATTCATTCGGCTGACGTGGTGACGCTATAACCCGGCATCAGCATGACCGACATGGTGACACTTGCTTAGTGATATTGTTATTAATTAAGCAAGCAAATGATTCACGCTTTTTCATTAAATCAAGTTTGAAATTTAGCCCCAGATCGCAAACATTTTGCAAACAAGGCTGATGGTCAATTTAGACTCTTTAAAATCTTGAAACTAGACAAGAGTCATAATCTAAATGGTATGAAAAACCTTTACCATGGAAGACACATATTTAGTCAGTAGAAGATCATTAGAGGATCCATCTATCCAGGCTGTATTGCCCGGATTTTTAGTTACATTTTATGAGACTTCAAACTATTTTATAAATTTGACAATTAGCTAGCTTTGGCTCCAGTTATAGCAGCAAAAAGTTGCCGTAACAACAGCAACAACAATATTTGCATTTCAAAAATTCCAAACAATAGATCTCCATTGTATAAAGAGAGAATTCCAACTAAATAAAGACGACTACTTCAAGCATACTATCTGTCTTTTTCAGAATTGAAATTAGCATTCTTTAATTGCATTAAAAATAGTAGTGAAAATAAATTATCATTTGAAAAAGTATAATCCATTAAAATCGATATACATTCATCAATATAAGGTGAGTCATTAACATTCGAAAGTCAAAACAACTGAGAAAGAAGTCCGATAATTTCCACCGCTGTGTCTACAATTGTACTGTTTGAGGTATAATTGTCGTAAATAAAAATAGATTGAAATTCTATTCTAAGTAAAACATCAGATAAGACAATTAGATCATTGGTTCAATTGAAATGCGACTTCAATAGCTGCTGTAAGTTCACAGTTAGCTTTTGACATTCTATTGTCTG
>JANVCG010027552.1:0-11346 GCA_025505365.1 Haliclystus inabai | reverse complement strand
ACCTTGGAAATATTCATCCAGTGTGAAACCGACCACAATATGTCTGATCTCTAGATAAATGAACTGAAAATTGGATTCAGTGCTATGTAGTTTTTAAATCATATGTAACGTTTAGCACTCTATTTAGGATATGCTTCTAGCCCGTACTAGTAGGCAATTTATATTTCAATATACTTTGAACGCTCTGCTACCAAAACGTCTTTCATATATGACTTTTGTTATCAACTTATGTATTAACATAAATATTCCAAAAATTGTAAAGATTTGGCTTGCTACATCTGGAATTACCTCGGAATCCTTCTCAATATAATTTTTTTCAAGTTTTGCTGCTCAACATGATATAGTTTAAATTATTTGCTGATAATATCACTAGAGTGAGCCATAGCTTTTCTTTTGAGCTATTCTTTTACTATTAAAGAGTTTGAATTGACTAACAGTCTTGTTGCAAGCATGTTCGAATATGGGGTCAGATATCAAAAACGATTCCATGAGATGAAGTAGATTCTGTTAGAGAGCGGCATCACTTAAACTGGGTTAGCACCAAAACAATACAAAGGATACCACTCCACATTTACAAACTTTGAAAGAACTATTGTAACTTTCAATAACCAGTGCACTCATTGATCACAATCAAAAATGATACTCCATTGATTTTGTTCTCAATAAAGATCTCCTTCATTGTGGCATTTTCGGAAAGAGGGTACGGAGTGCTTTATAATATCGTTGTCCAATAACACAATACGAAGTAAACGAAGATTAACAATATGATCAAAGATTTATAAAAACATCGTAGGAAGCTCATTACTGATACGAGAATCACTCCAGTCAATTTAGCATCTACCATCAGCGATAATGATATCATCGATCTCAGCATTAGAGTTCAGTTGGCTTTTCTTCCATAACCTGTATTCAATTTGAATCTAGAAAGAAGACATTACCAATGATTAGATAGTAGTAGAGTGCAAGGCTCCTTAAATTTCAGAATTCCTAGCATAGAGTATAATCTCTTTGCAAAATTAAAATTAACAATCACTGTTTAGATATTGAGTGTAAGAATGGATATTTAGTTAGTGGTATTACTGGCCATTGTTCGATAATAATCTCATACTAATGTCAAAAAGCCACATATCAATGTCATAGCACTTGAGCAACCATTGAAGGGCAAAATACAACAGAAAAAATTACTCAAGATATTGAAGAAAATATGAATATGTAACATCATGCAAGTTTGAATTAAAAAAGCATAACATGTTTTACTTTGGAATTAACCCAGGCATAGATGGTGCGTTTGAATGTTCTCCATCTGTACGATTTGTTTCTCCACACACTTCTTCTCATCAATATTCTGTTGTTTGTCCTCATTTGTTTCACATAGAGTCTACCGATTGTATTTCCATACAAACGGTAATTGAATGATAAACAGCGTCGCTTTCGAAAGCCAAGACCTGGCAGCACAGGACTAGTCAGACGAATTTGGCTTCGGATAGAACTTTGCCCTGGCACAACAGGCGTCACGACATAAGCATACTTGCCTATGAGATAAGAAAAATTCATTTAAGCCAAACTCGTGTCGTGGCAAATGCTCGAATAAGTCAATTCTTGAACTTTTATTGAGTAATCAAATTCTCGTGTGAGAAAACAGTCTCTATACCTTCCGTGATTAAGTAATAACTAGTTGGTTTAGAGTGAAGGATTCAATATACCTGATTTCTTGAGCCTATTATACATAACTATACCATATCGTTCAGGAGCTCATTTAGATGAAGCTTTAATTAATCCTAATAATCCTAATAATCATTTTTGACTCTTACTTACCATAAATATATTCTTAAATTAAGGGAAATATATAGGAATGCCATTTATACGATGTGAATATCATTGAGCTCTTGGTGACATAATTGATTCACTTCTATTGACTTTACTCTTACAGCGTTAGCATTATTATTTTATTGATCATATATAAACATTTATTTACCTGCTATTGTATTCCTGATGGGGTTACTGGCTATTGATTCAGACGCCATCGATGCGCTTTTAACATCCCATTTTCCTTGCCCGTCTCCACTTTCACTTGCTACCCAACCACACAAGCTGTTTTGTTCGAAGTCGCAATCCACTCCTAAAAGAACAGTAGTCTGCATATTTCTGCTTTTAACAACTTTTTATGATTACTATCAGAGTATTGTTTTCAATCAGACTGCAATACTACACGATTAAGTTAAAGAAGAGGAATGTAGAATACTAACGAGTAAGAAATTGAAAATACTCCTTTTTTAATTGTTGCAATGCTCCGATCACGTACTATAATAGAAAATCGCCATGATAATGAAAATCTACATGTGGCTACCACATTCTCGCATATGCGCTCAGTTAACGTAGGAGCAAATTACAATCCTGTGTTGAATATATTTGATAGTTTGATAGTTTTCTACAGGACAACTACTAATGAGTCTACCATTCCTATGTTTGGTAATAAGGGTATTTCTTATTATCATACTAATGAATAAAAGCTCATACCAGCTCCACATTCTCTGATAAAGCATTGTCTCATTTCCAACTCAAACTTCAGTAGTGATCCAGATACAGATTCTGGGCAGTAAGAACCACTGCATTCTCTTCTGTATTGTTGTTCACCATCGCCACAATTCTCACTGCATGTTCCAACTGCCTGCCAAGGTCCCCAGTCATCTGAATAAATGTCCAAAGAGATATTCTATCATTTTTTGTCAGCTCGACAGTAACGTTTCCACCCAGTCACTCTTATGTTAAAATTCTTGACAATTGCATTACTTTACAAAACTTAACCAGAAACAAGTTGCAAGGTATTTTATTGCTTTCCATTCAGTATAAAGATTACTGAGATTTGACCATGAGATTTGACATGGTGACCAAACGTGCAAACCAAGTAGCGTATACAAGAGATCATATTATTAGAATCACATAGTTTTTCAGTAAAATACGTTACACTGCGTTGAGTGAGCTTCATCGTTCAGCTGATGTTTACAAGAAAGAAAACCTGAGCTAAGGAAGAGAATACTAATCATCATTTTCAAAGTTATATAAACTAATTTTCATCACCTGCAAAAGGATTGGAACTAGAAATCCAAGCTTACATATAATTTTGAATAATTCATGCTTATCAGGCTTATTACATCCCCAGTATTTCGCAACAAACTTTACAATATTGAAGTTTGACGTTTTTGAACTTAATGATGACGATGATGATGATAGTGGTGATAGAAATAAGTAAAGGCTGATTTTTTTTTGAAGTATCAATACGTCTTCTGAAACACCGCTCCATTATCCTTTACAAATCACCTTGCTATGCTCTAATGTAGGGCCTATATTGATCCATCAAAGAGCTGCAATGTAGCAGAGATTTAAGATATGCATTTGTATCCTTTCACCTCAAGATTGCAAGTTTCTCTTCTTTTACTACTGAGAACAGCTTTCTTCTTAAGGTATAAAATTTGCCTGAAAGATAATTCATCTAACCAGTTGTTACCTTCTACGCAGTCTCGATTTTTGCAGCTTTCACCAAGCCTTGTTGAGGATCCTGAACAACTGTGAATTTCGTTACCCTCAAATAAACAAGTTCTTGATAATTCAGATTGGCCTTCTCCACAGATTTCATTACATTGACCAACAACCCATTCACTCCACGCACCAAGAACTGAGAAAAAGTTGTAAGTCCAAAAATCAAGAAAATATTTCATACCCGATTTTTATTTGTCGATGAAAGACCAATTCTATATTAATTTGTGTTTACCAGATAAACACTCTTGTCGTTCTTTGTCTGTGCTTGTCTCGATATTTTTAATGCTTATTTCGCAAAAATTGCGCTCATTATTATGTTATTTTTGTATGTCGTCATTTTATCGTAAAAATAGCCAAAGCATTTTAAGTCACATATCAATTTACTTCGCATCAAATAAATCAATAAGTCATGGAAAGTTCAAAGTAGATAACTAATTTTTTTCTAGCTTATGAAATTGTTACATTGAATGTTATAGTTCTTGAAAATAATGTTCAAACGGCGTGACGCTCTTATGCTCTTGTTCCATAGATTTATGTTTAATATTCTATACAATAATATTTTGATAGAAATTACAAGTAGAGCAAGAAGTCCCACTGGTTCTCAACAAAGTATCTGGTCATAACAAATGCTGCTGATATTAACTAATTTACTTACTCTCGTTGCAGGAATAGAGTGAATTGATGTCATCTATGTCTGATTGCTGGATTTCAGTGCTTCCTCCTAGTGTTTTTGATTGGTAAGCAGCTGTTGGCACTATTGTGTCTAATCCATTCTTTGAAAAGGCCCATCTAGGGTAGTGCATAATACTTCCATGATCATATGTGCCACCAAAGTCTTGAAAGCCTGAGACACTAACCCTATCGAAATTATGCTGATATCCTAAAGAGAATCAAAATAATTATATTTAGTTTGCGTTTTAACCACCTCAGCTATCATAGTAGCTGGCTTATGATGTCAAGACCTGGAATCATAGAGTTATACGTCTGTGGTTATCCGAAGTATAAACAGCTGAGAAAAATTGAAATGGCTAACGATTTATATGTTTACTTTATCAGTTTTGTCAATATTTGATGGTTCTACTGAACGTCGGGTTAGAATTATTTGACTGAAGTTTTAGATATACCTATCAATATTCTGTAACCGTTAATTGAGTGCCCTCTCATTTTTCACAATATGGAATGAAACCATCAATATTAATCCACTAAAACCTGTACTGATTCAATAGAAGAAAGGGATTAAAAGATACTTTATAGAAGATTATCACTTTACCATCAAGTATGTTATCAAAATTGACGATAACATATGTATCTCGGTCTCTTCTATTCTGCTCATGATGAAATCCGAGAGCATGCATAAATTCGTGCTGTATCGTTGTTCTACTAAGACAGCCATTACCCAATGATAGCTCTTGTTCGCCTTGAGTTGGTTTTCCAATGTAAGACCAACATCTAGAATAACAACTTATTTGTTATCAAACTAATACAATTTGAAGGTAATATATGTAACAATAATATCAATCGAAAGTTCATTGAAATGATGTTGTGGGTAAGATAGTGTTTATTGCATGTGTTAGGCTATAAATGATGTGAAGTAATTTCGAGACGTGATGTACGAATACTTTTAGGCCTTGTTATTGAATTTGCAAATGCTGCATGAATAGAGTGATCTATTGTTTGTAGCTTCATGCTATCATTCATAATGTCAGTATCTCACTTCAAAGTGCAAAACAAAATGCTAGTATTAACAGTTTGTATCGAACTGAAAATATCATGACATAATATATGACAAAGTTTATTGAATTGAGTGAAGCAGTTTTCGCCTTATATTTAGCAGATATGTTTGTAAAATGTATTCATAATACTTGACAACAAAGCTTTGAGCTTTCATTTTCAAAGTAAGTAATATACTAATTCTTAAACACCATTACCATCTCTATGTCCCTGAATGCATGCTGACAGTGCAAAAGGATCATTCTCCTAGAACATGTGTACAATTTTGATTCTCAGATAGTCTGAAAAGAATTGTCAATGACCACTCAAAAGCAATTTCTTACCGAAATCCACTGCCTTGCGAAATTTTATACTCCAATGGGACTCTGATTTGAAAGGAGATATTCATTATTTCGAGACGGATTGACGTAGCTATCTGTCAATCTCTCCAAAAAAGGCTCACCTTAGACGTAAAATTGCAATTTGAAGTAATATTGTCGATTAGTAATCTTACCCTCCACCTGAGATAACTGAAATGAAAGCTTGCGAGTCTGGCTTCCGGGTGAGTTCTTGAAATCTAATGCATGTACGTTGTTCAATTTCAGCTAAGGCCACTCGGATTTTTCCCTTTTCCGCTACAAGAAAGTAATACAATGCTTTTTTTAGCTAAATCATGTATTATTCATTTCACTATATAAGTGAAAACAAAGAAAAAAGATAAAAAAAGACAATTCAAGTGCTGAACATTGTTTCAGCGTCAGTATAGACTTGGTAAATTATTAGTCTCATCATTTGATATGGTAATAAACTTCTTATTATTACGAATGATAACAGGTTTTTAGGAAACTCGTTTTATTTGGGGGCAGGTTGGAGTTAGTAGATGAGATAACATTGCATTCGAATTAGAAATCAAATGACTATAAAAAATACTTCATTCTATGGGGCTTGACTTGGAACTATTTAAAACAGCACATCTGTCAGCCATTTCAGATGATGTACGCTTCAGTTTTCATAATCGAACACTTATACCAAAGTTAATTAAAGAAAAAAACGAAGAACTTCTTCAACACTCACAGTCAGGGAATCCACTATCAAAATGGTAAGGCAAAACATTTCCTGTCCAAAGTCCAGCTGTATTTGTGATTGCTACTCTTTTGTGAATGTCATGTGATCTTTTTATTTTGATGTCACCCTCAATCAAGTCTAGTACATCTTCAAAGATAAAGAAAAAACTATCGATAAAAATAAATCTTTAAAAGATGTAAAGCAAATTATGTAGCTTGTTGCATTATATTGGAGAGCCTTAATATTGAACACTCTCTTACCT
This sequence comes from Haliclystus inabai, assembly GCA_025505365.1. Taxonomy (NCBI): domain Eukaryota; kingdom Metazoa; phylum Cnidaria; class Staurozoa; order Stauromedusae; family Haliclystidae; genus Haliclystus; species Haliclystus inabai. Next base: position 4,772 of record JANVCG010027552.1, on the reverse strand, counting down.
TTATTAGCAGCTACAATTTCATCAAATATTGTCTTTTTGTAACCATAAGACTGCTTTTCTCCACCTGCAGGAAAACATTTATTGGATAAATAATGCAAATAGCACTGTAGAAATGATTGAATAAACCAATGGAAATTATAAGAAATTCTTGAAATCTATATTAACAACTTACCTACACTGCTGATGTGATTTGATGCATCCGAGAGCAAAACAGATTTGGTAAAAGCATGATGGATGCAGCTTAACAAGATTATAGCAACCTCGGCATAATGTATCATCATGATCATGCACAGCTTGCCAAGCTTATTTCAAGATAGTTGGGTTATAGAAACCCAAATTTATTTTAAAGAAAAATTGTTTGTAGAGACAACCCACTCTTATTTACACTTCTTTCCATTTTGATATTAGCAAATGAATCCAATGTTATGGAAACCAAAAAGTGGGGGGAAATCACAAACATTAGTCAATGAGATTAATATATCAAAAAACAAGCAAGCGCATTCACTTCAAAAAGAAAAGCCTATAGTAGAGATAACAAACAATCACAAAGTTGCTAGGATGATTTGAATAAATTAATTATTCAATTCTGGTTATATAAGGCAACCAGTAGTGGAATGCAGCAACTGACGTCATTCATTAACCTGTTTTGAAAACTCATTCATGGTAATAGAGGACTGTACATTATGCAATTAGGCTGAAAAACATTCTACGTTTATTGGATATATTTTGTTTGAAGAAGGTGTTAAACAGTCACTGAAAGTGGGTTTTGCAACATAGTCTTCTCGATTGTTCCTAAAATTCTATTTTTGTCGAGGCAGAATAAAATTCAAATCGATTATTCGAAGAGAACAATAGTTTTTTTAAAAATAAATATTATCAACTTGCTTAATAAGAAGATAAATTAAAGCATTTCTTGATTTCTATCTAATATACTGATTTCCTTTTAACTATTTTTAATCTCAAGGATATATAGCTAATTCAAAATATTTAGCTAAATTGCAGTAATACAATTTTTCCAGTTTTTACTTTGTTCATGCCAATTGATGACTTGGGCATACAAATTAATTAATTTAGAATACATATGTATATTACCTCTAGAGTCTGAATGCATTGATCTTGATTGAATGCTTGCAGAGCACCACTCGCTGATCTTCAATAGAATTTTCCTTTCAATGTTTATGAAGTGTTTAATATGTATGGTCAAGCGATTGTGATATGTCTCCTCTCAGCAGGAAAATGTGACACATATCTCTTCCAAGTAATTAGGAAATCATATTTTTGTGGTGTACTGAAGTCTTTACGAACTAAAAGCACTACGCAGAATAGACGTTCTACCACGTGCGCTGTGGATTTGCAGGGTAAGACAGATTGTATATCAAGCAAAATATGATGGAAAATAGAGATCATGACTAACAATCCATATTCCAGCTAAACCAAGCAGAGTTTCTTTGTTGGAAAAATTAGATATGTTTTTCGCATCCAATCACGAGCAAGAGTAGAAAATATCATCATCAATATCATGAAAACGTATTCATAGTGTCGCTTTTTGAGCTGTGTATAATATCAATTGGGGTCTACCTATAATACTGTAGAATAACATATATGAAGCAATATAGTTTTCACTCGCTTCATGCAATTGTCTGCAATACAACTCGTCATTTTTAACTCGTCATTGAAAGTGTTATGGAAAGAAAAAGAAAGAAGCATTCGAATAATAAAATGTCTTTGAATTTTGAATATAAAAAGGACCTGCAAGGTGATCGACGCTCTAAGAATACGTTTTTGAAGCATTGATATTACATGAATCATTCATTTATAGGTAAATAATTCTTTTAAACATGTTGTTAATTTTTTTTTCAGATATTTATAACCATCGCTACAAATCGGGATAACTGAACGTCAGTATATATTATTGCACAAAATTTTGTAAGGTTGTAAACAAACGATCAATTAAGATATATTTTTCAAAGTTGACAATCCATCGTGAGCTTATAAGTTATTTCTTTTGATCACACTCTCTGCTTATGGCCGTCATAGAAGTGCTTCAACCTTTATGTTTTCAAATAATCACTTTGAGTCGTTCATAAATTCCTATTACATTGCATAAATACATGAACTGTGAAGTGCTGTATAGGATATTTACAATCAACACAATGTAATATTTCAGATATTCTGAAGGATCAATTAACCGGGAATGAAAATTGTCTTCTAGGCCTTTCAAATGCTAAAGACAAACATGCTATAAGACCTTTCGCCTGCGCCAAGTACTCTCCCCCTCAGTCCTGGACGCTACTCCAGGGTACCACTTCGATCATTCCCTGCGTCAGAGATCATTCCATAAGTCAGAGCAGGTAAAGTGGAAACTTGCCAAAATTCAGTTTTACAAAGTTCATGACCGAAAAGTTTCAGCATTGCTTCAATATAGTCATGAAAACTACATCAGAAAGCCATAAGACGTTGAAAAAACGTTATTATGGAAATTATCAATCTCCAGACCTATTATAATCGACTCTGAACATACAGGAAGTTAAAAATAAGTGCATTAGCCTTACTTTCAAATAGTTACGTATGCCGTATAATCAGATTAACGAAGAAAAGAAGATCAACATTAGCAAAGATAAAATATCACAATAATAATGACTTATTTTACTGTAAAATGATTTTGAAGCTTACGGCAATAAATTATTGAGCATTTGTATAAGCAATTTTTTGACCAATGTATTCGAATTCTATTCAGTGTACTTAGAAATCTCAATCTGTATTAGCTATACAGTAGTAACATATGGACTTAGATACTCCAATTATAGATAAGGTATTATCAATAAAATTGATATTTTTTATTATGGGGATACATTATGCAACACAAGGACCATCTGTAATTGTGATATCATCTAGGGCAACAACACCCCAACTGCGTCTTTTCTTACTGTACTGGATCAAGACCTACAATAGATAAAAAAAAATAGCAATATATATGGCAATATATGTTGTCAGTAATCAGTTTTCAACTAGAACCATGCAAATAATAGTTATAAAAGTATACGTAGAATGAAGCTGAGGATCTGGATCGTTCGCAAGGACCTCAATGAACTACTTCCTTTTACATACATATATTAGTGGACTGGTGTAAAATGAATGTTACAAACAGCTCAACTCTCTATATATTTGTGAAACTGGGTTTAACCTGAAGTTAGCATTTTGCTTGGCACATTTTGCATTCCTTTGTACAAAATATAAACTCATGTTATACTGGATTAGCACCAAAGATGGATACGGACATTTCTAGAGTATATCATGAGCTTCTACAATACTCAAACGCATAGGACTATGCCAGTGTGCAGTAGATGTTTTGTAGTAGATATTTCACACTATTGAACATTCTGTGTGGAATAATCTCCCAATACGTATATACCGAGCTAGGAATTCTCAAGTTCAAACCCCATTCTTATTTTCTCAGCGATTCGAAAGGCCAAATATACAGCAGCTGTTCAGAAACATGTTAAGTAAGTGCTTATGGCAGGGTAATTTCAAACAACCTTACCACTTCATTATAACCAGACCAAAATCATCATTTTTGAACGCATGCGGATCGGAAATTTTCATGCTACAATTATAATGAATAGGACATAAAATTACCTTTGACTCATAGCTCGCATCCAACTCAATTTGCTTGTGATGCCACATATTTCCGCGGTTATGACCCATGTAAAATAATGGCCATGGCATGAAATTGACTGATGTGGTAGGCAGTTGATATACTTTAATTGTACCAGTCCTCCAACCCAAGATATGGTACCAGATAGATAAACATCTTTTTTGACCAGCTCCTGTACTCGATAATGTTGCACTTGTAATCGTGGCCCTGCTTCTCGAGTAGTGGGGTTGAGTAACATGTCTTCTTCCTCGTCCTCCGCCACGTGCGTTCCAGTGTCGTCCTCCTCTTCTGTAAAATCCCCCTCTTCCTCTCCCATGACCTCCAATAATTCTTCTCCCTCCACCAATTGAGGTGCATTGTGGGTAGATATAATGTCCTGAAATATCGGAAGCGCCATTTATAGTCTATATGAAATAGTTCTTTCAGAAATATTGAGTCGACTGTTGTGCTACATTTGATAAAGGTTAATTCAGTCGCAGATCAGATTAGAGTAGACGACATCAAAATTGTATTTGAAATTGTCTCAATTGATCTACAAATAACTTCATTATAAATTTCAATCTATGACACATATGTAATCCTGTTTTTCAAACAGCTACATTTTGTATTTTATAATCGATTTTGATTGTATTCTAACTCAGCAAACAATAAGAAGTAGCAAATAATTCTGAAAATTTGGCAATCTGGAGTTAATTTAGCAATAATAAATATAACATTTTGAATTTGGTTTTCTTATTTTCTTCTGGGCTGTGTGAGAAAAAGATGGTGCTCCAACCTCAGCCAACTTGTGGCAGGCATTCAATAACAATAGTCAGCTCTCCCAAGTGCCTTCATATATTTCCTTCAAATATTGATGGAACAAAAAAATTCAAGGAGCTATCACGTAATGTGAGAACTATACATCATACACAAAAGAAGTTTATCTATAATAGATTCTACAGGGTTATACAATCTATGACCGCACTAAATAATTCAATATAACACTGTTTTCTCTACCTGTACCACTTGTATGATCCCCACTTGGTCCTGTATGTGGAATGCCAGTTGAGCCTGATTTTCTGATCCATTGACAGGTATCTCCAGATCCTACTTGCACTGTCCAATCACAAAAGTCAGT
>JANVCG010027541.1:0-11181 GCA_025505365.1 Haliclystus inabai | reverse complement strand
TAACTACAATGGTCTTTGAAGATGTGTCATACGCATATCTCTTATCTCCCCATTTTATAGCATGCTCTAATTCACGATTACGATTTATTATTTGTACTAAGCCTCCTCCACGTTCCAAGAAAAAGAAATCGTACCATTTTCTACTTTCACTTCGGATTTCACACGAATATGGAACTTCATCCTTGCAATAATCATAGCGTTCTATCTCGGAAGAACTAATGGGTATTTGCATATAACCTCTGTCCTTATTAAAACCATCTCTCTTTGTATCTATTCCAGGTGGAACATTCTCATCATCATATATAGTTATTAGAGTTCCTTTAGGAACTTCTTTAAAGTATCTTCCTAATCTTATATATCCTTTTCCATATGTACTCGTTTCTTCAGGTGCGTTATTGATAACAAAACCTTCTAAATTTACAGCATTACTAGGTGAAGTACTCCCAATAGCTAGCAATTCAATATAATTTCTCTTGACCGTAGATATGTTACCAATTTCATTAATTGCTACCTCGGTCGGAGTAAAATGACAAGGGTTAACAATTTCTCTTTTTTGATTTAATTTGGCAGTTTCTGACATTGTAAACACTACGGGTTCACTGTAACCATTATTTTTGAATTTAAGATTGTGAAATATACCTTGAGCTCTCACGAAAATTACGTAAGGCACTTCATTCTCCGCAGTAGTAAAGAATCTGCTACTCCATATTTGATTACTAAAAGATTTTTCTTTCCAAATGGGACGGTAATAAGTTAAGAGATCGTTACTACTTATGCCTTCTTCAGATCTAAATATCAATAATTCATATTCTACTGGTGCAAATGAATTGTGGTTTGCTATCCACTCAAATCTATTATTATATTGTTTTTTAATTTTTGAATAATCTAAAGGATATTGAATAATAGGAGCAGGCTGGCTTTTTACCCACAATTGCACACAGGCTTTATCGCCAGCTGAAGAATAGTTATCACTAGTCACATCTAATACCTCAAAACATAATTCATAGGAACCGTCTGGAAGCCCTTCCTTTAAATATTGTTCTTTTGAATATCCATAGAAACTAAGGTTTTCAATTTCAAAGTATTGAGCTAAATCGTTACTGAAAAATATTTTCTGACTTTGAGAATTAAAATCAAATCTAGTATTATCAAATCCAAATTCACTTTCAATTTTGATATTATTAAAACCCGAAATACTCATTTTTAATGAATATCTACGATTATTGATTTGACCTGAACTATTATTTGCCGTTAAAAAGAATTGATTTGATTGACGGACTGAAGATTCAGATAAATACGGGAAGTCAAATGTGGTACTGACAATAGTTGCATTGACCTGACAATATCCAATAATAGGAATGATAATCATCAAGAGTACTACACAGAGTCTCTTCAATTGAATAAAAATAGTTGTGTTTTTCATATCCTTTTTCTACGGTTTACTAATTGTAGTTCAGATTAGTAAGAAGTAGAATATCCTAATTACTCAGGATTATATGAATCGTTAAAATGGTAAGATTTTTAAATAACTTTTACTTTATCAAGTTGTCTTATCACTTTTAATTTAGAAATTAAAAGGGAAATTATGATTTCTAACCCATTTAAAATTAAGTCAACGATAAGTTACGACTTAAAAAATTTCGATAGTTGAATTTCAAGAAAAGTCATTTCTATTCTATTTGAATTTCAATTAAAAATCAATATTATAACTTTTTTTACAATAAAAACAATAAAAATGAAATAAATTTTGGTGAGCGTGTCGATATTCGGCCTGATTGTGTAGATATTTTCAATTCGCTTATAAAAAACGAATTAAAATATAATTTGATTGATTTTATAATTCGCATTGAATTGAATAAAATGTGATCTACTTGATCTAAAAGAAAGGCACGTAATGCGAACGCAGTGTAAATTAAGTTCATCTCAATTTTTAATAGAATTAAACAATATAAACACTAAGGGATAGGTAAATTAGAAATAATACTTCATACAAGTATTTTTCAGGTACGGTAATTTTAGAAATTCAAATTAACATATATAAAAAAAATAGCTTACTGTTTCATGTAGGAATATTGTAGCCTTCCCTACTTTTGCGATAACATGTAATTCTAATATATGGACCAAAACTCAGCCTTCTATTAAAAAAATCAGTTTAAATTTTTATTCTCCTTATTCGAAGATCTTAATTTTACATTTTTAATTAAATATGAAGTTTGGCTGGCTACCGATAAATATGAAAGAGCGGGTTGTGCACCCTCTACGATGAATCAATACATGCGTACGGTTTGTGCCTTATTTGTAGCCTTCCCTAAAAAATGTAGACTTCCCCCTTTTGTAGCCTTCCCTAAAAACAGGACAGTTTAAAAATAGAATTAATAACTATAAATTTAAACTGATAGGAAGAAAACAAGATTTACAGAGAGCCAAATAATAAAGGCTCTAAAGGAAAATGAGTCTGGAAGAAGTGTAGAGGATATTTCGAGAGAATTAGGAATACACAAAGGGACTTTTTACAATTGGCGGAAGCAATATTCAGAAATGGATGCCTCACAGCTTAAAGAGCTCAAAGAGTTAAAGTCAGAGAATGCAAAGCTCAAACAAATGTATGCAGACCAAGCTTTACAAATCACGATGCTAAAAGACGTATTGGGAAAAAAGTGGTAAAGCCTTCTGGAAAGAAAACATTGGTAAATTATTTATTAAAAAAGTATAAGAGTTCTATATCTCTTACTTGTTCAGCAATTAGTTTACATCGCTCACAATGGTACTATCAACTTACTAAAGATGACAGCGAGGTAATCGAAAAGTTGAATAAATATGCAGAAGAATTACCTACATACGGTTTTGATGAATACTACTGGCGTATTAGAAAAGAAGGCTTAATATGGAATCGAAAAAGAGTATTACGAGTATATCGAAACATGAAATTAAGTATGCGACGGAAACGAAAAAGACTTTTACCACCAAGAAAGTGTACACCTCTAGAGGAACAAACGCAACCTAATGAAGTATGGAGCATAGACTTTATGTCTGATAGTTTGACTGAGGGAAGAAGAATACGAGTGTTTAATGTACTAGACGATTATAATAGAGAAGCACTAATGACAAAAGTTGGAATCAGTTTTCCAGCTCAGCGAGTAACAAGATTATTAAACCAACTATTAGAAGAGAGAGGTATACCGAAATTTATCAGATGTGATAATGGAACAGAATTTACAGCGAAGGATTTTATGGGCTGGGCAGATTACCATAATGTAAAAGTGATGTTTATACAACCTGGTAAACCTACTCAGAATGCATTTGTAGAAAGATTTAATAAATCATTCAGACGAGGTGTGTTAGATGCATATTTGTTTAACACAATAACACAAGCACAAGAGCAAGCAGACAATTGGACATATGATTACAATCATTATCACCCACATAAATCACTAGGTAGCAGTGGTAGTAATAACAATAATTTGAAACTAGAATATCTCATTATTATATTTTTTAGAGTTTTATAACGAATAAAACGAATTCGAATTCCCTTTAATGACATTATTAAAGTCTTTGTTGTTGCCTACTTATTAATTTTTAAAAATATATTTAATGTAGTTTTATCTTATGCTTAAGCATTACAAATCAAATAAATTTATTGGAGGCTGTGACGAAGCTGGACGTGGATGTTTAGCTGGTCCTGTTTTTGCTGCTTGTGTGATCCTTCCCAGATCTTATTCCAATAAAACCCTAAACGATTCTAAGAAAATATTAAGTAGTAAAACCAGAGAAGCCTTAAGAATAGAAATTGAAGAAGTCGCTATTGACTATGGGGTTGCGCAATTAAATCATCGTCAGATAGATCGGTATAATATTTTGAATGCTTCATTTCTAGCAATGCATAAGGCCGTTAATAAATTAAAAACTAAACCTGATCTACTTCTAATAGATGGAAACAGATTTAAAGATCATCCAAACATTGACCACGAGTGCATTATCAAAGGAGATGGAATTTATTATAGCATAGCAGCGGCATCTATTCTAGCTAAAACATACAGGGATCAATTTATGCAAAAACTGAGTCAAAAATTTCCAGAATATGGATGGCAAACCAATAAAGGATATCCCACAAAAGCACATAGGGAAGCATTAATAAAAAGCGGACCGACTCCCTATCATAGAAAGAGTTTTAGATTATATCCAAACGAGAATCAGGGAAAATTATTCGAATAGAAAAAGAGCACAATTTTTCAATCGTGCTCTCAGTCTTGGTTATTAAAATGAGTTCTTATATAATAGGGGTAAGACCCTAATAATTTAATTCTTTTTTGTAATAATTAATCATTGATTCTATTTCCCGATCAATTTTAAATTCAGGATTCAATGTATATAAAATTTTATGTGCGCTCAAATCTTCGAGTAATGCTTCTTCAAGATTTGAAAACCCTTTATTCCTATTTCCCATCAAAAAGTCAACCGCCGAACGACAAAACAACAGCTCTGCGCTATAGGTAAATTCTTCTGCATCATCTAATATTTTTAACGCATCAACGTGTTTATTGATTTTCACTAAAAATCTGGCAAACTCTATCCAATATTGAGGTTGTTCTGCTCCTGCTAATGTAGCTTTTTTATAATTGATGATTGCTTTTTGAAAATTTTCTATTGCTTCATAAGCCTGAGCTAATCCGAAATAGTATTCCTCCCGATTCTCTTCAATCGAAATCGCTTTATGAAAAGCATTAATAGCCTTATACCATCCATTTTCTGCCAAATAGGCTTTACCAAGATTATAATAAATCTCATCGTTATAAGGATCTAATTCTAAACCTTGTCTCAAATACCTTTTAGCCTCGTTTGCTTTACCTAATTCCAGTAAGGATTCGGCAATAAATACAAGTAAATCAGCATCTGGACCAAAAACTTCTAGAGCCTCTAAGTAAAACTTTAACGACTTATCGTACTTCTTTAACTGAAAACATAAGTCAGCACAATCTAGATATCCATTTTCGAATGAAATATCAATTATAAAAGAATATTCTAATGCGTCTATTGCTTTTTCGTATTCTCCAATACACGAGTATGCATGCCCTAAATTATACCAAGCTAAATGATTATATGGATCTTTGTTCAGTACTTTATTATGAAGATTTATACTCTTGATGTATTGTCTTCCTAACTCAGCACACAACCATACTCTGTCCAACGCTTCTCTATGCGATCCGTCAATACTCAAAAGCTCTGAAAGGCTGTTAAACATTGCTTCAAAATCTTTCATTTTTTCATAAACAAAAGATTCAGCTAGAAGTACATCAACCAAAATATTCTCATTATGAGATATTTTCAGTTCATCCAATAGATTTAATGCTGTAGTAAAAGATTGCAATTGAGCCAATGCTCTGGATTTTAGCAATTTTATTTGGTGCTCAAAAGGAGCAACTGCTTCTGCCTTTTCTATATATTCCATTGTGGCTTTGGGCTTATTCATCTTCAGTAAGATCTTAGCTTTCACAATGTAGAATTCGGATCTGTATTTAAATTGAGTCAATGCTTGATCTGTTACTTTATTAGCTTTTTCAACTTGCTGCTCATCTATATAGTATTCAATGAGATGTGCATACTGTTGTTCGTCCAGATATAAAGAATTACCCAATTCAATGTTAGCTTCGAATTCAGAAACAAGATTTATTAAAGAGATTTCTCTCTGTGTTCTGTTCTGCATATTCAACTGTTGTTGGGATAAAATAACAACGGTGTAAATATAGCTAATAAACTAAGGTATAGAAGTTTTAATGGAAATATTTTTTTTACATTTTTTCAGGTATTATAATTAATTATTATGTGATTAACTGGTTGTAATGTAATTAGTTACAGATTTCTTATTTATATATATAAAATACAATCATCTAATTTCCATCTAGTTATACGTTATCAAAAAATTTAAGGTGATTTACCGTTTTTTTTGGTAGTTATAAAGTTTTTAACAATATGTATTTGCATTAGATCTAATTAAGCATGCCACTCTAATCTTGATTTTGACAAACAAGAAAATATTCACTTGTTAAAGAAAGTGATCACATTGATGAATTTTAATTTTTGGTAATGGTTTTATTTTAATGTTTTGAGCTCGGAAATTAGAGGCGAACTGAATAATCTTAGAAAACACATGGCGAATAAAGAGCTTCATAGCTCAAATTAGGATTTAATATGGTAACTTTTTGTCAAATATGGTTGGAACATTAAGGTTGATTTTTTCGGTAAATCATCTTTGTTCAAATTTCCATTGAATTTATTTTTAGGATAAATAGCTAGTTATCCCAGCCAATAGAATTAATGTAATAAGGAGTGGTCGATTTGATTATTGGAGCAATAAAATACAAATCGGGCTATATTTTCACACTTTCGCCTGAAGGAATATGAAAGCCTGTCAAAAAACTCAAAAAAAAATTACTGTATTTCTTGTACTTTACAAAGCCCTAAATTATAAGTTAAACCAGCATGAAATAAAAAAAATATTGATTACGGCGCACTTTTTTATCCAACAAACAACAAAGTGGCTGAGCTTTTATTTTAGAATCGTATTAGCGAAGACTTATTGGCATAAATCCAGAAAATAATATCTGCAAATTATAAATTAACTTTATATATTAGACGAAAAATATACAATATGAAAAAAATTTACCTGTTTAGTTTTATTATCTCATCTTGCATTTTCTTTCTAAGTAATTCGTCAGGTAGAGCAACTGTAGGCAACGAAGGAACTACTGGTGCCCCTGGAGAATCTACTTGTGGTAGAGTCGGATGTCATTCAGGAGGAAACTTTTCGCCAAGTATAAATATGCAATTAGAAGATACTAATGGTAATTTAGTTACAAGCTACATACCTGGCGTAAATTATACCTTGAACTTTACCATTAATTCAACTGGAAATCCTGCCGGATATGGTTATCAGCTATTAAGTTTAGATGACAACGGTAATGCAATTAATAATTGGTCTAATCCCAGTCAAGACGCAAAGATTGTTAGTCTTGGAACTAAAGACTACGTTGAGCAGAAAGCAACGAGCAACGATAATACGATGAGCGTGACATGGCAAGCCCCTGCTGCTGGTTCCGGTGATGTAACTTTTTACGGTGTTGGTAATGCCGTAAATGTAAATAACAATACGCTGGGTGATGGAGTCGCAACAAGTAATCTATCTATCGCTGAGACTACATCCTCTACAGCGGAAGTAATTAAAAAGACTTTGGTAGTCTATCCTAATCCATTTAAAACTGAAATTAACATTTCTGATATCGGATCTTATGAGAATATTAGGTTCTTTAACTTTGATGGGCAATTACTAAATATAAGGAATAACAACGGATCTTTTGATTTCTCTAATTACCAAACTGGGCTCTACCTTCTAATGGCTCAGACAAAGAATAATGTATGGATAAGTAAAAAAATATACAAAGAGTAATTAAGTATTTTATTTAGAAAAAAAGTTGGCTCGTAATAATGAGCCAACTTTTTTTATTTTGTGGCAATTTTAAAACTTAAATGTATATATGTTTGACTTGATAGAACAAAAAGAGTTATCAAAACTGACCCGAAATTTTCTCAAAGCAAAAGTCAAACCAGAACAAATCCATCAATTAAGATCGATTTTAAGATTCCACGAATGGAGATATGCTGTTAAAAACGATCCAATCATATCCGATACTCAATATGATGAACTTTTTAATATGCTCCAAGAAATCGAAACAAGCTCACCTTCGCTGATTACAAAAGATTCGCCGACGCAGAGAGTTACTAATGATATTACAGATGAATTTAAAACTGTAGCTCATATACAACCCATGCTTTCCTTGAGCAATGCTTATAATTTAGAAGATTTAAAAGATTTCGATCTGTCTCTCAAAAGACTTTTAAAGATTGGAGAAAAAGATCAATTAAAATATACTGTAGAACCAAAATTTGATGGAGGGAGTATTGCAGTAATTTACGAAAATGACCGTTTAATTAGAGCGGCTACTAGGGGTAATGGCATAAAAGGAGAAGAAATGACCCTCAATGCTAAAGCAATGTCTTCAATTCCATTAAGCGCAAATTTTAGTGCATACAACATATATAAAGTAGAATTAAGAGGGGAATCGCTCATAAGAAGAGATAAATTTGACTCTGTAAATAAAAAGAGATCAAAAGAAGGTAAAAGCTTATTTGCCAATCCAAGAAATGCAGCTACAGGAGGCTTGCGAACAAAAGACCCATCCGAGACTAGAGAAAGAGGAATTGAAACGTTCATTTTTCAAATGGGCTATGCGGTTGATAAGAATGGAAATGAGATGCTTAAGAATTTTGAAGGTCATTTTAATATTATCGAATTCTTAGACAAATTGGGATTCAAAGTTCCTACCGCAGAAAAAAAACTATGTGAAAACATTTATGATGCATTTGCATTCTGCGACGAGTGGCAAAATAAAAGAGATGATTACGATTATGAAATAGATGGTATGGTTGTAAAATTGAATGATACTACCTTGCAAAATAGAGCAGGAAACACGGCACATCATCCAAGATGGGCAACCGCATTTAAATTTAAAGCCAAACAAGCAACTACCTGTCTCGAAAGTGTAATGTATCAAGTGGGTAAAATAGGATCCATCACTCCCGTTGCTAAAGTTACACCAGTAAAACTTGCAGGGGTAACCGTGTCGTCGATATCATTGCACAATGAAGAATTCATAAAAAGTAAGGACATCAGAATTGGAGACCAAATACTAATTGAGCGAGCTGGAGATGTAATACCTTATATTGTTAAATCATTTCCTGAGCTTCGTAGTAAAAACAGCTTATCTATAAAATACCCAACGCACTGTCCATCTTGTAAATCAAAACTTGAGAAAGAAGAAAACCTAGCCGCATGGAGATGTATAAATGATAATTGTAAAGCGCAGACAATACAAAAAATGATTCACCATGTTTCTAAAGTGGCAATGAATATTGATGGATTTGGAAAGTCTTACATTGAACGTTTTTATGAATTAGGCTATTTAGAAGATTTGGCCGATATATATAATCTAGATTTTGCTGTAATCGCTGATTTAGAAGGTTTTGGATTTAGGTCTGCAGAAAAATTAAGATTAGCCATCAATAAATCTAAAAGCAATCCGATTTTTCGTGTCCTTAACAGTTTGAGCATCCACCATTTAGGACAAAAAGCATCTAAAATAATTGCCGCCGAGATTTCTAATGTTTTGGAACTAGCAAATTGGAAAACAGAAGACTATACTAATATCAAGGATATAGGTCCAGTCCTTGCAGAGAATATGCAAGCTTATTTTACTAATAAAAAAAATATTGATCTCTTACATAAAATGAGTAATTATGGAGTGAACCTTTCTCAAACTGAAGAAGACTTGCCTATAATTCAGGATAAAACGGCTCCTCTATATGGAAAAAGTATATTGTTTACAGGTACATTGATTCATTTTTCTAGGAAAGAAGCCCAACAATTGGCAGAAAAAGCTGGAGCAAAAAATATCAGTGCAGTTAGCAGTAAACTAGATATTTTAGTGGTAGGAGAAAAAGCTGGATCCAAATTAAAAAAAGCCAATGCAATAGATACCATTCAAATACTCACCGAAAAACAATTTTTAGCCCAGATAAGTTAATTACCGTGAATAATGTTCAGACGACATTGAGGAGTGCTTGAGTATGATGGTGATTCTTAGATTGAAATTTGAGGGAAGGTTTTTTGAGTAAGAAATGGTTTGGAGGAGGAGGGTGTGGATATGAAGGGCTAGCTAAAGCCCATACGCAACACCTCCTTTTATCGACAGCTTATTATCTCAAGCGATCACCACAACTAGTATGGGATAAGTCTGTAAAATAAGGAAATATCGCCCAAAAATGAGCAAAAATGAGCTTAAAAAGCTCAAAAAAAAAGCAAAAAGTGAATTAGAAAAGTACAATTGAATTCAAATCTATGAAGCTCCACCAACGACCTGACCTATAAATTGGACAAACCCAGATTTGTTACTGTATTGCAAAAGTCTCATAATATCATTATTGGCGGATTCTTTATAAAAATGCAGATGTTTCAGAAGAGAAATGATGTCCTTCGCCTTGATAGGATGTTGGAAATTGAAAGGGTAACCCTGCTTTGAACTCTTCAGTATTGAAGGAAGAGTTTATTTCCATTTGATTGCATGAACTTCTATTTTCATTTTCTTTGTCACAGCTTATAAAAATTAGAAGAAGAAGAAAGTAGTATTTGTATTTCATTGTTCTTGTTTGTTGCAAACTTTTGATAATTGGAAATGTAGAGATTGATATCTTAACATATTAAGCGTACTGAATAATGGTTGTATATAATTAATAATGATATCGTCCGTCTCTGTGAGGAACGAACAGATATGAGCTGATCTAGTGTTAGCGATAGTTCTTCTCGTTGTCTCGCAATAAGTAATTAGCAAAATCTACAGACAATGATTTTTATTCTAGTTTCTAATATTTGTTAGCAAGTAAAGGTAGAAATAAATAAAATAGTCGACATTCTTTGCAAGGATATCGACTATTACTGTGATTCTTTAAGACTCAATTTGGTGTTCGACAAAAATAGTTATTTACTAATTTTGCAATTATTAATAACACACCTATTAAAATAAATTTACCTAAAATAAATCCATAGCTATATGAATCAGAATATTTTAATTTCATTAAGATAGAAATTAGCTGACAAAAGATCAACCCTGAAACAATCAAGTATAAAAGTACTTTGGAAATTCTCATTAATTTACTGTTTACTTCCTAACAGTTGTTGTTGTTGGAGTATATATACCGAATGTAATAGCATTTAATAAGCCATCTATAAAGGTATGCTGAATCACTACTTCATAATCTGTAGCATTGCCAGCCAACTCTTTAGGAGATTTTTGGTCGCCAACAGGTGCCAAGCCTGCGATTAGAAAGTGATTTTTAGCCTTAACTTCGACACCGGTCTGTGCCCCTTCTCCAACATTATACCTTACAGTATAACAAGATGAGCAAAATAACACTACAACACAGAATAATAGATTTTTTTTCATTTTTCTTAATTTATGATTAATAATTTATTTCCAAATGTAATAATTGCAAATTACTTTTGGTCACCTTTTAGTAGGTCATTTATTTTCAGTTGAATTTAGTCGTCAAGTTTATTGTTTTTAAAAATCATAT
>JANVCG010027530.1:1190-11348 GCA_025505365.1 Haliclystus inabai | reverse complement strand
GCTTTGCTACTGACATCAGTATTCTTTTGCAACTAAATAGATCAGCTCACAGATTACTGGCTGCTTAAATATTATGGGGGATTTCCTGCAACAAAGTCGTGTCTGAGTTTGATTATGCCTAAAATAAATTGTAAGCAAAATTAATCTCATCCACTGATGAGCTCACCACTTTATAAAGATTCAAGTTTCTTGCTTTTCTTACTCTAACTTGACAAGAGACAACTCTAGATGATATTTCACTGCCGAAATGTTTAACAGCCAATACTTTTCCCTCAAAGCTTAATAAAAGTTTCTTGAAAATAGTTGAACAATCTTTCGTCACAGTGTGTTTGACTTTAAATTCGGGTCTTCTGCAGGAAGCCAAATATCTTTCAATCAATTTCAGCAACACGTCCCAACATGCACAACACTCATAAGATGCACCATGGTTCATAATTTGATTCAAAAAGATTTAAACGTAGAACAGATCGAAGGCAGCTAACATCAATCGAGTCGAGCATAGAATGGTAAAAAACCAAAGCAGAGTATTCAATCACACAATTTCTTATCGCATGCGCAAATTTCCTGTCGCAGATGCCACGCTATGATATAATTTCAATAAAATACAATTTGGCTCAAAATGGAACAAAGCACACAGTATATTGTATGCAGATGATTTCAACAATCTTGTCATAATGATTTGATATTAAATTGTCTTTTGATAATGCTACATAGGTGTGGTTGTGCTGAACTGATCCATATCCTTTCATCTAAAATTGAGCTGAGATATTAAGCAATGAAACAGCCTGTGTAAATAGTCACCCTGTAGAGAGGACAGCAACCTTTGCAGGAAGGTCATCTCCAATCAGCAGCCAACAATCCAAGCTTACAGCTGGCCTTCATTTGCAAGTTTTGCAAAATTTCAGGTATTCAATTGTATCATAGTCTTCACCAAGTATTTACCAAGTTATCCGAAAGAGAAGAATCAAATGCATTAACCTCATTGGGAATATTCTTGTCATCAGAAAATGAAAGCAAAAGTGTCTTTATTTGTTCAAAAGCACAACTCCAGGTATTCAAAGTACTCAGATCAACATCAAGTTTTTAAAGAATGGGTTCCTATGAAGCATGAATCTCTTAATAGGCCTTTTCAACCTCATGGAATGGGAATTTAGCGAATTTAGAAGTGACGGCAACAAGAAATTGTTTATACCTACAGTGATCAAGAATTCAAGTTCTTAAAGATTGATGTTTTCAATAAAAAGTGCAATTTGGTCATCTTAACTTGAATCTTTGTGTTGATGTACGCTGTTTGAGATTGGATGCACAAACGGATAACGTATTTTTTGCGAAATTTGGAAGGCTATACAGTACAAGTCATGGTACAGTAGTTTACAATAGCAAAATTAATCTACAATTTGAGTGGACAAGAATTGGAAATTTATGAAAATATTCCACGCGAATCAAGATTGATACCCCGTCGAACCCCCCCCCCCCTCGTAACACTTTTCTTGTCCAAATGCAGCAGTACATTCTGACATGTGAAGGAAAAAATATACCCACAAATACTTTGGTGAGACAATCATAAGGAATTTTATGAAAATGACTGAAGAATACAAGTATTGGAAAATACCAAGACCCTAGCCGTCAACACAAAGCAAAACATTCAGCGGCATTTTTGAATCCGGGAGTTTGTATTTCGCATCAACCTTCAAGAGTTCTAAAAAGGAAGAATATATATGTTTTATGTAGTCATCTTGATGGAATAAACACTTGAAGTTTTGAGAAAAATCGACAGCAATTTCAACAGTACAATTTTTGTCATATTCTTTCAACATAGTGTTCACTGCAGGCAGCTAATTACTATTGAAATTGCTTTTCGATTTGTATGCCCAATTAGAAATATCTTTTAATGTCGTCACTAAACCGATGGACTTGTGAATTTTTTTGCTGAATCAGTTTATTGTTGCCCTTGACTTCAAAAGCAGAAAGAACCATGTCTCCCACAGGACCATGGATTTGCCTTTGCCGTGGCAAATGAATGTTCAACTGCTCTGTGAGTTTGTGGTTGTAAACATTTAGGATGTTATGGACCACAAGGCTTTGCCGATATTCAGATAAAGTAAGTTATACAAAAAATGGACAACCTTGACAAAAGGAGCGAGATACTTGAACATTCTTTTTCTTTTGATTGGCAAGTTTTCCACCAAATTTACAAGATAACTTCAATGAATAATATTTTAGACTTTTCCTAGCATTTGCAATTCTATTAGGGACTCTTATTGCAGCTGATTCCAAAGTATTCACATCTCTTTTCCACAGCTGACAAAAATTTTTGTCTTCAAAATCCATTATGCCCTTATAATTTATTTCTTCTAACCAAAAAATTGTTGCCTTAGAGTAAAAGTCGCGTCATTGCTCACTACTTTTACTGATTCATCTGGAGAAGATTCAACGATGGGGCGAATTTTGTTAGAGAAGGTAAAACTGGGCAGGTCCTGTTAGAGTTTGGAGTTGAAGATATAAGTGCAAGACAGCTTGAAGCTACAGTTGACACTGGATCTATTTGTAAAGCTGGTGGCACTGTAGAAGTTTTAGCAGATCCATAACTATCTCTATTAGAAAAAATATTAGGAAAATCTTGGCAAGCGGCAATTGAGCATGTAGTTGAAGTTGGTTTAAGAGAGTTTGAATCCAGAGTTGACAATGGCTCTATCTCAAAAGCAGGTTGTAATGTACAAGTTGTACTTGGATGATTGCTATTTTTAGAAATGTTGTCTTGATTGTCTTCTATTGGCATGGAAGAATCAATAAATGGTTTGTCATAATTATGCTCAGTAGGAATCCAAACAGCATTACCGAGTAATTCCAAATTAATTGTTCCATCATGCAACCAAGACATCAAAACACATCGCAGAAATTTTGCATGAGGAGGTGATGATTGCAACCATTTTAAATAAGGTGGAAGAGCAGCAGCACCTTCACATAAAAAGCAATTCTGCCAAAGATCAGGGTGTATTATAGAGCAGGCTGACAAGACAATAGCATCTACACCACACACATCTGAACATTGCTGGAAAGGTATATTAGGCAGAACAGTAGATGAGCAGGAGGCAGGACTGTTCAAACTACTATGGCCCTGGGCTTGAAGAACACCTTTGAATTTAATGTAAGGTAATTTTAACTCTTGAAGAATAAAAAACTAAATACTTTCAAGTTGTGTCAAAAGTTCAATGGGCAGACCCCAAGCTAAGCTGTCACAATAATAAATTAGTTATCTACCAGGTCAATAAAAATCATTGTCCAATGACAACCAGGTTTTGTCCATGTGCTAAAAACATACCATTACTATCTTTTCCAAAAAAAGTTGTCATTAAGGTAGAACACGCAGGTATGCTCAGATTGTGTTTCAAGAAGTTTAATAAAGGAAATTATAGGAGGGTTAGCAAACCATTCCTCTTCTTAGTTTAATAATTTTTGTTGATTAATGATTTTGTGGATAAAAAAATTAGTTCATTAACATCATCCATACTGAAAACACCAAGAGAACAGCCAACTTTACAAAAGACAAATACAAGTTTTGCAATTTCGAATAGTTTCTCAAACATAAGTTGTCCGTCAGCTGCTACCATATTGGACAAATACCCCGAAACAACCTCCGTTCTATGGTACCGTCTGTCTTCACTATCCTCTTCCTTTTCTATGACATATGATTCCTCCCAAACAGAATCTGGAATGTCTGCTTTTGCGAGGAGCTGATAATTGAGAAACTCTTCTTTCAATTTCTTTCTTTCTTTACTGTCGAAAGG
Source organism: Haliclystus inabai (assembly GCA_025505365.1). Taxonomy (NCBI): domain Eukaryota; kingdom Metazoa; phylum Cnidaria; class Staurozoa; order Stauromedusae; family Haliclystidae; genus Haliclystus; species Haliclystus inabai. The sequence continues at coordinate 7,560 of JANVCG010027530.1, read as the reverse complement.
CAGCTTGAATTGCGTGATAATGTTTGCGACGCTATCAAAGTCAACACTTTCCCTTCTATTAAAGTTGACAAAGATACACTGTTTCAGCCATCGATCTTTGATAGCTAATTTGCCAATACTATACTTTGCAACTGCATTGTAAAAAGCAAGCACTGCCAATTGGAAATCATTGGGTTACTTCTTATTGATCTGACCTTTGTCATACAGTGTTGCCAACATACTTCTTGTCACAATCCCAGTGAACACATTGTCTTTTACTTTTGTTAATCGGTCTTCGATATATCAGCTGCAGCAGACTTGAGCTCATCAAGCTTTCTGAATTTTCCCAACAACATTTTCATAACAAGCTAAAAACAACGGTCCTCCTTCTGCAGAAACAAATTGTTCTTGTGAACAACGGAATATTTGAAGTATAGAATAAGAGGTACACTACATGCTTTTTTCAAAGTGTTTCTGCAGCCTTTTAAATCTTGGTGACGGATCACTTTCACTCAAAAACTAGCTTTTTAGCCCCCCAAATTGCTTGATAATGCTCTCAATCGCCTTCTCCAAGCTTAACCATCTCACATTGACATGTTTGAGTATTTTTCTATACTCTTGTCCACAAAATTCATTATATTTTTTTAGTGCTCCTTTTCTTTTGCTACTTTTGTCGAAGTAATAAAATACGTCAACACAAGTTGTCAACATCAAATGATGTAGCTGATCTGAAGGCAACAGCCGCCCCTGCATGAGCAGTGTTGTGGATTATGTGGCATGGACATCCCATAATGTAGCACACAGGGTTCTTTTGCAAAACCCTTGGCAATATGGAATTATCAACTCTCATGTTATCATTGGTGTTGTCCAAAGAAAACCCAACACACTTTTCCCATGCTACACCAAAATCCTTTAATTTACTATCAATTTTGTTAAAAATTGTTTCTGCTGTACCACACTTCTCTCCAAATGTGCAGCACATGTCCAGAAATCCAGTGACAATGTTCTTTTGTTTTACATCATAAAGATGGACAGTAAGTGGATTCATGTTTTCCAAGTCTTAATTGACCTAATTTTCAATAAGAGCAATCGGCAAATCACTTACAGCGCGAAAGGCACACAGTTTTATTCCCATATGGGTCTTTTCACTTTCAGAAGTTCTGTTCTGCCCTAAGACTGTATCAATTGAGTGACTTTGCTGCTGGATAGATTCAGCCTCTTTGTGTTTACATCAGAACTGTGTCTTGAGACACCCGTTTCACTTCAGTGCAATTCCTTATCACATAATCTACAGTAGGGTAGCCACATTCCAGCGACCTTTTTTCTTTCGAGCCAACCTTTGAATTCTGGCAATTGTAACCAGTAATGATTAAAGCTTGCTTTTCTAATTCTTTTTGTTTCAGCTGGTCCACTATCTCTCCCTTGTCTATCTGTCTTATCTCCGCTCTCATAGATTAAACCTTGACAATAAAACATCTTGTAAAATTAACAATATTTTTCCGCGAGAATTTCTCAAAAGGTAGCTGCAAGGTAGTTCTACAACACAACAAAAGTCATTTTTCATCTAAACAGCAATACGCAATTCTATTTTAAATAAATGTGCTCAAATTGCTATGTTTACATTTTGGCTAAACCTTTCTGCAAATGATATATATTTTCAGTGTCATTACAATAATAATTGATCAATTGCACCTTTTGGTTGGTCCTCAATTGATTTGTTTATAAATGGCTCCGTACAGAGTTCACATGTCTATTTCAAGCAATTGCTTAATCTTCAATCAATTGCCCTGCTGCTGTTCAGCAGTTTGTTAGTTCATTATCTGCTGTTCTTTTCTCACAAACATGCGCTCTTCAAAGCGGAACTCTTGTCCGTTAGAATTCTTTCAGGCAGCATTTAAAAACCAATGGGTCATCGGGAAAACGATATGAGAACATTCTAGAAAAGGCTATAAAACTTTCTGAGTAATGGTTAATTGTTTTAATTGTTAAAATGATGAAGGTGATTTAATGATCAATAAAAACTTGACCATCACTATATTGTTGAAAATGTTATTCATTGTTATCTGTTAATGAATCGGAATGCATTACAGAAGTGAATGATATAAGTTGAGAATTTTCTACATAAAGCTACTTTCAATTACAATTTGTTAAATAAATTGACTACTCTGGCTGCGTCCTCAACTGGTGATTAGTAAGTGCTGCCAGTCGCTGCTAGAGGGTCAACAAGGCAAATTATGTTTTTGTGGTTAACTTTTATTATCCTACATCTGGTAGCTACAAGCTGTTTCTCTTCTACTGACCAGTCATTTTGCTAAAAAAAATCAAAATTGTGTTCCCGGCATTGTCGTAAGAGCAAACTCATATAGTTGTCATGCTGTCATAATCTGATCGTTTGAGGGCTGCTGTTGACTTGCCTTTGCACCAAGCCTTTAAAGCACCTCTAACACCGTCGCAAGGTCTCTTTCCATGTGAGGTTGCAAAAAGTGCCACTTGGCATCAACCTCAAAATCCTTTTTGCGACAAGCCAGGTTTCAAAATTTTAAAATTTTGTACTGCCCAGTGCAGCCATCTGAAAAGTAAAGTATTTTTTCAGTAAGCAACTGAGAAAATCTGTTAAAAATTTTATCAATGATCTTTGAAACATGTGAATGGCTACGGCGTCATGTGTCAGGCAATTTGATACCGCAACAAAATTCGCATGTTTCAGCTTATTGTCTACACTTTTGTAATAACAAATGCAAGGATGAATTGTTGCCTGAGAATAATTCCAATGAAACCCAAGTACTTCATCTTGAATGGCAAAGGTCAGGAAATCGCAAATAACCAAAATTTCCTTATCTGTTAAATTTTCTTTTCGCTCTTTAGCAATAAAAGAGAGCGTCTTTAGTGCTTTGCTAAAACATACGCTAGAAATTCATTTATTGTCATCACATTTGTGATTAAATTACAGCAGTCAGTAGAAGTCCATTGCTGAAACTCGACTCTCCTTACTGCTTTTCACAATAAAAATTCTTCAATATAGTCTTTATGTTTGACACCCCTGGGCAATTTATGCATGAACCCAAATAACGTGAGGCATGTGCCTATTTGCATACAATCAACTCGACACAATCATGGTAGTCATGAAGCTTCAAACTTGTACCATTTACTGTATGCTGAAGTCCTTTGAGACCAACCCCATCCATCATTAAAATAACATTCTGGTGAATACAACGAACGCAAACAGAATGTGTTCCTTTAAGGCCAGCCAAGATGCACTTTTCCAGCCTCAACTGGGCAAACTTTAAAAATAAAATTTTGACTGTAGGGTTGGCCACGTTGAACATTTTATGTATTTCTTTGAGATTAAACAGAACCTTGGTGCTGTTGTCTACACTCTCTTACCCCGTTTACCGACACTGATATACAGTCATATTTTCCTGGCATTGGTCCCGCAGTAGTATCACTGCAGTAGAATTCTTACACCAACATTCTAGTACTATTTGGAAAGGGTCTTTCCGTAGCCTTTGAATGGACATGATCCCGTTGTCAATGGACCAGCTTTTTCGCAATGGCCGCCATGTGCTTGGTTGCTCCAAATTCTTGCAATCAACTAATTTAGACATGTAAGAATTCGCATCTCCCCACAAAACACAATTAATGCATAGGGAAATAATTCGCAACCTAAAAAGGCTTCGCGAAATAGAAATCTACGCAAATACTGTAATTGGTCAATGGAATGTTTTATCATTTGAATAATTTTGAATCAATAATTGCTACTTCACTGCCAATCAAAAACTGATCAATGTATAGACTTTATGAATTTGCTGCATAATGAAAAGGACAAAGCACATTATTAATTGTTCTTTAGAAAAATTGATATTGTTATAATAAAATGGACTTGAGATGTATGAACATGTATCAGCATGCCTCAGTGCTAGAAAATTACAAAAAATTACCTTTTTGTTCTTTGATGTAGACTCTCAAGAAAATGATTTTTAACTGTTGCAGCACTTCAATTTCATCGCTATAGTGAAACTCAGAACAGCTTGTTGCTAGGTGATGATCACTATGCCTTTGAATTTCATTGGTTACCTTCTGGTGTAATCCCTGCAGTTTATCTTTTGTATAGCATATAGATTGACAAAAACCGTGTTTGTTTGTTGCTCAGCGTTAATAGAGAAAGAGGGGATTACAAATTACCATCAACTGTTATTGATATTCCACATAGATTTAATTGCAATAATGATTATGCACGCTGCTAAGCCACATTTTTATCAAATCACAAATTTTAAACCTTGATTAACCTAAAGTGTTTCCTTCTACAATAAATTAGAGCTGCTTGTTAAGCTTCATTCAACTGTTGCTACAGCTATACGGATTAAGGCTCAATCATTTGATGCACTACTCTTATTCAGAACTTGATACAAGCAGAATAATGGCAATACACTGTACTTACATTTGAATTACTTTTACAGGCTGGAAAATAAGCATACTGTTCACAAAGTAGTTTGACTGAGGCCTTAGATTGTTGTAGGTCTTGGTTTTAGCTTGGGTTTAGAAGCTTTAAAAAGATTGAAAAATATAATTTCATTTTGTACATTCTTCAACCATTCTCTAACCTGTTATGGTTGCAATGGAGTCTCGCGTAATTCTACTTTTAGTATAAACTGTTGGAATTTGCCCATGGAAGGAGGCCTTAATGAGGTATAATCACCTGGAAGAATGCAAACTGATTTGCTTTTTTGATCGGCTCAACGGATGCATCTACAACGCAGCTAAAACGTTGCTCTCCTGGATTTGCAATATTGGGATTCTGAAATAAAGATATCCCTGTTCCATAGAAAGGATCATGAGCAGAAATAGATCTGGGATTGTGATCAATGTTTTCAGCCGCAGCAGAGGTGAACAACCCTTTTCTCATTTGTATTGGGTAGACAACTCTCTGTTTTTCATATTGAGCACAAAGTTGGTTAGTTGCTTCGTTTGAAATATACAAAGCGATGTAATATCAAATACATAAACCTAGATCATGGAGCTTCTCCTCTGATTTCTCTTGTGATTCAAATTGGTGTCTCACATTTCAATTTCATCCTAGCTCTCGTGTTCTTTTGTTGGCAAAGATTAGGTTAAATTTAACATCAAAAATATGGAAATCTAGAGAGTGGGCTGGAAAGAGGACAATGGTATTGATTGCTGTTTTCTATCAGGGCAGGATAAAGTCATTTGAACCAAAGTTACTATATTAGCAAGTAAGGAACAGAGTTTAATTGACAAGGTCATTTAAAATTGTTCTTTTGTTTAATCATCTGCTTCCTAATTATCCCTGCTGCCTTGGCAAGATATACAACCGATTCTTCACCGTTTAACTCGCACATTGACTGCATTGCATCGACAACATCAATGTCTGACACATTTCTACCCTTCTATGTGCTTTGAAAACATCTCTACCCTTTCTATGCGGTTCTAGATCAGGGAAATAAGACAATATTTTGTCTTTAAGGCTTGTTGAATGGACTCAAGTTAGCTCACAATCCTGTAACTCTTCCAACCTACGCTGATATAGATGAGCTAGTGTTGCCATCTTAAATACTGGAGCAATTTCACAATCAGATCTAACATCTTCCATGTATGCTATTAACTCTGCAAATGTAATGTTTTGATCACTATTGCCTTGGGAATCATAATGCTTATTTTAAATTCTCCTTTATTTTGAGAAAGCTCAATAAGCATAGCAGATGTTAACTACAATCTTATGCAACAAGGCTACCTTGACTTAACTTGGCTAGCAATACTTTGTTATTCAAATTCACAACACACCTCCATACTTTTTACATCTACTTCTAAAGTCATTGCAAAATGGACATGTTTCCGAACAGCTACTTGATCACAAAAAGTAGAGTTTTTTCCAAATTTTGAATGAAGCAATTGTCCCAGTTCATTTTGAGGGTGGGTCATCAGCTTCTTTCACGGACTCTTCTTGATGTTTTTTCATAGCTCTAGAAACCTTACTCCCATTGTATTGCTAACTACAAGAACTATGTAATTTTGCCATGTGTACCATCAGAGTGTTTTCTATACCACCACAAAGATCTTGCTTCTTTCTTTTGTTTGCATCAGCTGGGTATCATCGTGATTATTTTATGTCTGTTTGACATAAAACATATCTTGTCCAGTCAAGTTAATTGCCATCAAGGGCCACTATTCTTAGCCCCTGGCTCACATCAGTCAATTATTTTAAAACTTCTCCATTAACAATGATAACAAATAAAAAATTACCCACTTTAAACCAGCAAATGATGGGAGAGAATTGAAAGATCATTTAATAACAATATTCAAACTTCAGAGGGAGAAAATCTTTGATAAGAAATACGAATTTGGTCATGCCTTTTGAGTGAGCCATTTTTGAATA
>JANVCG010027519.1:0-11353 GCA_025505365.1 Haliclystus inabai | reverse complement strand
TATTATTATTATTATTATTATTATTAGTTGTTGTTGTTAATTCTCCAACTTACGTATGTTCGTATCTTCAGTTGTCTCTCTCTGCATTCAGCATCTTGCATCAAAAGCTACCAAAGAAAATGCCTTAAAATCATAACACCAAACCAAAATGAAATTAAAAAGGAAAAAATACTTACTTTATTAACCAAAGAATTGAACTCCATCAGACGACAGTCTTTGCGCAGATCATCCTAGAAAAGAAACAAGACACAATTCAACATATGCAAACGCAGAATCAACAAAAAAAGGACAATCAAAAACCGAATTTCTAAACAGTGGTAAGAATATTCTTTTAACAAATATATGCAATCACTCCCTTATTTATCTCATGTCTGACTACACGCACAATATTTCTGTCAGCTTTTTGATGAACCTCAAACTTCTTTACCAGAGTACATCTTGCATGTTCAGAAATTAAAGAAATCATATGAAGTGCATGCCGGACAATCTTGTTCGGTTTTGATTTTTACCGCATTCATCATGCACATACCTCCGGTTTGCACATCATAGCATAGGTCTTTCCGTCATTAGCTTTAATGTTAATCTTTTTGGGTTTCTGAAGCGAATGGAGAACTTCAACCTAAAATGACAGAGAACAGAGAAATTGAAATACTTGTGTTACTGAAGGCTCGTTAACAATAACACCAAAGCATATTCAACTTACTGTATCTGCAAAACCAATGATTTCTGGAAGCGGGTTTGGAAAAGGGTTATGGGTAGACTGCGTTCCGTGACCATATGGCAGCGTCACAGTCAATGATGATTGCAGTGGAACTATAATACGGCTGAAATTTCTGTCAAGAAAAACAAGAAAATAATTTATGATAATATCTGAATACCCACTTGGAATATCAACAATCTGCCACAAGACATATATGAATTAATCAGTGGAGTAGAACCTGAGCTGGGTCGTGAGTCCATAGCAATATCAATCAATTAAAGTGTTCTGTTATCAACACAGAGTATTGGAATCAACTCTCTTGATAATGATACAATTGGGAAGAAGAAAAAGGTGTTGTTGTATTCATTTTCTATTGTTGTTTATTCACAACGGACCTCAATTTGGACCTTGCAGTTATTGCCCTTAACAATTTACATATATACCTCCTTTCCACAGCACTTTAAGCATCATTGTATAACATGATTCAATCTTTTTAGAACCATTTTCATAATTATTAGCTTGATTTTGTCATAGAGCATTGGGGAAAATCAGATTGAATTAGTTCCTTTTCTGCTAAATACATACCACCGCAAATAAAAAAATGTATTTTACAATTGGGGAGCTTGAATGTAAAGGAAACAGACTGAGACATAGGTCTCAAACAAAGGTTCTTTAGTACATTTGCAAATAAAAGATACTGCATTTGAATCACCCTCTATCAAGTGTCATAACTCACTGATTACTAGCAATCTTTTGTAAAACTCTGAAATCTTTATTGATGCTCATCGGCCTTGCTTTCTTTCCATCCATTTTCACTTTTTTGTTACAGATCTCCAGAAAACGCTCAGTAAGACACAATGAATCCTAGTGTGTAATAATCAACACCAAATTTAAGAAAGTAATTTATTTTTTGCAATTGATGTATGCTATCATTATAATCAAAAGCTAAGCTGATTGATTCGATGCTTCAATTAGAACATGGATCCATTTGAGATGTGTTGAGGTCGGAAAACTTTCAAGTCAGGAAGAGGGGTTTGAAAGCTTATGTTTTTAAATACGTTACCCCTTAGAAAACAGATAAAGATTTGATTTACCCTAAAACTTTTTCCTCAAAATGTTTACGGATAATTCCCTAGATCCTACATATATTGTCTAGTAGCAGCTTATCTTACCTCTATGAACTTCTTCAGGTGGGGATCTTTTGCACTGTTTGAAAGGAAAAAGATCACAACAAAAGAGTTGGTTTGCAAACCTTCAGAGCATAATAAAATATACAATCCATTAACTACACTCACGTGGCTTTATTGAATATTTTTTCACACCTAGCCTTCCTGGTTTTCAGAGACGACTTGAACAAATGATTTAATAAATAATATAATAAATCCAGCTACAATAAGAAGAGTTATGGACTTCATTGGTTCATAATTAATCACCTTGGAAACAGCAACCATATGCCAAATAGCTTGTTGTCGATAAGTCACAAGTATACGAGCAATGATTTCCTGCCAAATAATTTCAAGTACAAATAATTAAATTGAGAACATGGATTCCTAATTTAATAGTCCTTGAGCAAATATCAGCTGGTAATGATGAAGCATGAAAACCAAGACTGATTCAGGTCATAAGCTAATAGTTCAATTTTGAACTAAAAATCAGTGTGGATTTTAATTTGGGGGAAATCAAAAGTTAGGCAACACTGAACCACCATCTTTATCAAAAAGTGTTTTTAAGGGATGTGGCAGCTTGTTAGTCACATGTTGTGATCCCATGATCTCGGATAGAGATAATCAATGAAAAAGAGAGGCAGGCCTGCATTGCATTATGCTTGTCTCCAGGCCATAGATGAAAGGCAGTGTATGGGTGGTCTCCTTTTTCCTTTGTTACTGGCTAGCTGAAGGTGTTAATAGTTTTTTTTTTTTTTTTTCATAATCACTGTCTGTAGATGCTTCCATGATAAAATCTTCACAAACTATTTTTGCTATGATTTAGTGTGACAATGTTTTAATAATTGCTAAAGGTTTGCTAAATGCTGATATTGATATAAACCAACCACTGTGTGAAGGGATTCCAATTTTATGAGGTCGGTGCTTCTTTTCTGCCTGCCTTTCATTATAAGTAAAGGTGACTATAACTAGGAATTCCATTGGATTAACAGCGATAATGAGGCTGTTGGTATGTAAAAAAAAGCTATGATAACTAACGATAGTTATAAAGATGACAGACCTCTAAAATTATCCAGACACTTTTATTTGGATGACTGATGCGAGAAATCAGTTGTGAGAATGCCGTCAAGAATTGGTAAGTAGGTAATTTCTGACTGAATTTGATGATGAGCTAAAAGAGAAAATGATATTTCAATTTTCTGATCATGTATTTACCGCAATTAGTTATTTATTATCAAACGTGATTAAATACATATTAAAATATAATAGAAAATATACCGTCCTTTTTAGTATTCTTACTTCATTTGTACTTGTGAGTTTTTCATTAAAATATCCTGTTTCATCACGTTCAGGGGTTTGACTTGCTATATACAATTAAACATGATGAAAACTTGAATTCAATACGACCGTCATCGTAAATAACCATAAAAATATCAAAGAACATACCAAAATCAAGCCATAACGTTAACAGTTTAGGCATTGATTCGTAAATGAATTTACTTCCGTGGATAAGTGATGCACCATAATGCTCCACAACAAATGGAATAAAATCACTATGGATGGAGAAAATAATATTTTCAAATTCAAGAACCGTTGAACAATACAGAAGAGTGGCTATGAACTTGAATCAAACATTGATTAACAAACGTGGAATGATAGCCATACAGATGAACACATACATACTAATCACATTTTGTAATGTTGCATCAACAGTTTTACACTCATTCTAAATTTTCAAATGTTTCACTTACGCTTTTCGCATCCTTGCTTGCCCTTTATTGTTCGTTCTTCTACTTTTTGCTAATCGCTCATCATAAGCTTCCATCAATTTTTCGTAGTACTTTGCTAGATAGAAACGGCCTTTCTCCCAATCAGAGAACTTTGATGTGACACTCTGAGAAACAAGTACAAAAACTCAAATAGCAGTATACAATGGATCACCTTTAAAATGTGTCAGCAATGTAACAAAAATTAACTTGATATTGGATGAAATAGATTCTGGATTACTTTGTACTGTGTTAAGACAGTTTCTGGTTCGTATCTCTCAGTATGTTCCATCCAGCGTCCAATCAACAACAAAATCTATAAATAAAAACAGAGTGTTTAATTTTAACATCTACTACACTGTACCTACGGATAGGGTACAATAGGATAACATTACAGGTTACAATAATAAAGAGAGATCTTCAACCTTTGCCACTCCAAATCCTTTTGCATTAGACATCTGAAGTTCACTACTGGCAGAACTTTCCCATGCTCTGTAAAGTAAATCAACACACAGCTTTAGAAAGAATCGGTATTATTTTATAAAATGCAACAATTACGCACTAATTATCAAATTTGGTGATGGGCTCACATGCTATATTTGTATAAAAACTTCTGGGCTACATACTGATACCAATCTTTATCACAATTTGTGGTTTCAAATACAGTAGCTGCCTTACTATAAGTAAATCATGCGATGTTCCTTTCTCAAGATATATCAATTGCATTCTCAACATCACAATTGTTTCTATTATCTACTTGGTCAATCAAAAGTACATGATATCCTAGGGTAAAGCAAGGTTTAAGAAGCTGTGTATTAAAATAAAAAATATTTGATACAATGAGACAAATTTGGATGCTACCTTAGATAAAGGACTTATCGCATGTTTTAACATTTACTAAAAATGACAAAGTCTGGAAATATTTGGGAAGTTCAAAATCACTTGCTTGACATTGATGAAATTTTTGTGCTTTAATTATGTCTCAACATTTTATAATTTTGTAAATAGGATCCCCAAGTAGTCTTCCAAGCACCTGAAATTTGATTAGTTGATATGCTTCGAAATCCCAGTTAAACATGATTTGAGTTTCGCACATATGGATAATTTGAATTTCAAATTTTACAAAAAAGTGAGCAAGTTACAAAATTTTTGTTACTAAACTCCGGAAAATTGAAGCCCTCGAAAAGCTTGAATCACTTTCTTGCTGTGTAGCCAAATTTTTCATTCGTCCATCTCCCAACATTTCTTGTTTAGTAAATCCTGATACAATCAAATGAAATGTATTGTAACTGCTTAACATTAATTTTATGAAAATCATCTCATTAAAGGATCACACATACGTTATGTGGTTCTACATTTCTCAATTTACATACATTTGTAGGTCTTTTTATGAAAAAAAACATGGGTGAAACATTGATGACATGTTCTGAACAGATATTCTAAAATGGCGTTCCTTGCAATTTGATTGGTTGTTGACCGTGCAGGAAAACTGAAAGAAGGCACACGGCATCTTTTTTGTCAAGTAATCGAGCGATCCCCGTTGAATTGCGATTCCCATCGAATTGATTAGTCGATTGAGCGTTCAGGAAAAGTAGTTGGAGTGCCATGGAAAGGTTGAGCCATATTTTCTGACTGAAAACCCCCCTCCAAAAAAAACCCTTTCAAGTCACGACCCAAAATAAAGTAAGAAATACAAAGTTTTCATTTCATATTTATTGCAATGAACTCAATCCAAAACCCTTGAAATGTTAGAATAAGGTATTGTTTATTATCTGTTGACTTGAGTTTTTATAAAAGTGGATTATTACATCCAAAGTAGATGTTTCGTTATCGTCCATATCAAAACAAAAGTGTGTGGGAAATCGCAATATAGCATGTCAAACCAAATGAATAAATCATCAGAACAATTATAATGTAAAAGTTGATTAACTGAATGCTATGTACCTCATGCCTTTCTGTAGACTCAACAAAGCATGATGGGTGTCTCCCTAAAAAGCAACATTTTTAAAAGATACTGATGAGAAACAATTGCACATCAAACATGAAATGGTAATTGCAAAAGAAAAATTAAGAAGACTACATATTTCATGACTGAGATTGTAATGTCATTGTGGGGAGAGAGAGAGTAGCGTTCTGCACCCTGGAGTGGAATCCTTGGCCTCTTGCAATTTGAACAACAGTAGGATATAACAAAACTTGTACACAAATCTCATCCTATAGAGGAGCAACCCATCTAAGGTAATTCCATTTGAGCACAGTATGTATCACATTTGCTTAAATATTAATATAGACGTAATTAGCTTGGACAACTCATCACCTGCCCCCAAGACCATTTTGCATACTCTTGTATGACATCAGGGTGGTCATTGTCACTGATGTTCAATAGTGCACTGTAGGCTGTTTGCAGATGACCAGCCCTTCAACCAAATAGAAAACAATTAATCATAGCATATTAATTAGCACCACAATTTAAAGTAGATGTTTTAGCTGAGCAACACGCAAAAGCTCATTGGATTGGGTCATAAACACATGGAGGGATTCCATAAGGAAAATGTGCATCGCATTGCTTGCTAATATTCACGGGTTTAAAATAATTTGAGAAACACAATTAAAAAAATCACTTACTTTCTTGAAGCTTTTGCAAGACGTAACCAACAGCTATCTTCTTCCTTACTTACATCAAATGAAAGACTGAAAGAAAAGCAAATGATCTTGTTTACAACAAGCGGTTACTGAACCAAACATACATTTTAGGGATCAATTACCAGCTACTCAACCTGCCTTTTCAAAAGGGCAAATAAAGTTCTTCTCAAAGACAAAATTGGTTCTCGAGAGGCAAAAGATGCCTGCAACATAATCAAGAGAAAAAAAAAAAGTAAACTAATAAACCAGGAGGATTCAATGATTTTGATCACTGGATTTCTTTAACCTGTGTCAACTCAAATCTATGCTCAAGCTCAAAATAAAATTGTTGAAGCGTATGGTGTTCTTTCTCTGGGTGAAACACTAAACTAGCACAATTCTCTACTTCCTGAAGCATGTGAAGCCTAAACATTGTAAACAAAAAGACTGAATTGACATTAGAGTGAATAAGAATAGAATAATCTTGCTGAAACTGAAAACTGTCTTCACCTTAGAACACTGCCATACGCTTTTGAAAATGCAGCAGGTTCAATACTAGCTGTTGACAAAGGGAGAATTGTTTTGCATCGGACATCAGATAAGCATTGGTTGAAGCACTCTTCGTCCTGTAACAAAGAGGGATAAACTCGTTCATTAAGAATGATGCAAGTGAGATACTATTTTGTTTCAGTCTGCAACAGTGAGTGATTCACTTTATACCTTATTACGAACAGCAATTAGTAGTTTACCAAGAGACATACTCCAGTTATCAAGCGACTAAATAAAAAAAGTTGAGAAAATGTTACACCTCCAAATGCATTTCATATTATGCAGAATAAGAGTGCATATAAATATCATTGATCTACCTTGTCTGTCTTGTCTGCTAACGAATCCCACTGCCCAAGACGCCAAGCAGCTTCAGCCTGTAGAGGCTTTAGGTCTTCCTTCCACTGCGGACTGAGTAAAAACATCGTAGTATAATTCAGAATAGAAAGTCAGGTCGTTGTATAGATATTTAGAGCAATCAATCAAATCACTGTTAGATAATCGTGTCAAGGCACCCAATAAACACAGATAAGTTAATTTCAACCATCAACCAGCTATGAGATTGGATAATGTGATAAGATGACATTTAGGATGACACAGGATGAATTCAAGAGAAATTAGCATTTGTAATAATGCGAAGTGACCAATACAGAAAGGTTGCTCCTTAATTTTTAAGGTGAAATTTATTCACAGATTTTACTGTAGTGACGACATGTCCCACATTCTCAATCAGCCATGACATGCAGGTCCACCCTCTGTAGGCAGAACAAATGCAAGTCAAAGCCAATGACCCCATGTAAAATGAAAGTCAATACAACTATTTCACGTTTCAAGGTATAGTGAATACAATTACTTCATGTTTCAAGGTATAGTAATATGCAGAGCAGCATGTGTCTTACTTGCAACCCATTATACCATTGGCATTCATCAATGCATTGTTTAACTGTCCCAAATCAATCAAGCATTTCAGGTGACCCTGTTTAGAATTAAAATAAAACAATCACAGCAATAACAGTTGGATACCTGAAAAGACAAAACTCAATCAATGCTCAAGAAAACACATTTTTAAGCTTATTCTCAAACCCAAGTACATTATCAATCAGATTCAATACATTTAATTCCCTAACAAATCAATTGCACAAAGTTAAACAAATTGCATTTAAAATCTAATAAAGAAAAGAAACCTGCATTTAACAGCTAGCTACAAGGGGCTGATACGTTGTCCAATATATGCAGGTAGCTTTTATACACATGGTTGATTCAATAAAAGATATTACTCTAAACATTACTAGAGTGACCATTATACACAGGTGGCCACTTGACAGAGGTGATCGTTGTGTTAGGTTTGACTGTAAAACAAAACGACAAACACAATATTACCTTGACAAAAGCAAAGTTGTTTGATTCAAGCAATATCCCTTTTTCATAGCAAATAGCAGCTTCTCGGAGTCGCCCTGTGAAATATTTAAATAACCATAGTCATGCAAAAATTTCATCAATCTGTCTCTCTATGTACATAACCGTCTATGTGGTCATTTGAGGATATTGTGCACTTTGGAAAAACAATAAATGAGTCAAGCACTAATACCAAATACACTTCAACATATGTTCATTTGGTTAATAGCTTCATATCTCATCTAATAAGCTTCACAAAAGTGATATGTTTTCTTTTAATTTGTGAGGTTCAGTTACTAATCCTCTCAAGTTATTCAAAGTTATTCACCAACTTTCATGTTGAACTGTCACCAATTAAATTCTACTAATATGCTGGATGTAAAACTATTAATTCCGCTGTCATCGTACAGACATCCACCTGTCTCAGATAGTTACTAAATATTGTTGTAAATGTTGATTTCAATTGTATTTTCAACCTATGTATACAAAGGTCATCTTTCCATAACGGCCAACATTTTCCTATCCAATAGCTCAAGCAGGTTTCACTGTTTACATGACTGTTTCCTAACAAATTGAACACAGATTTTCACCTTGACTTTCATGTTCAACAATCTGATCAGCTAATGCAGCACGGCTTTTGCGGATTGAAGCAATACCAGATATAGCATCTGGTTCACCTAATGCAAAGTAAATCTTCTGCAAAAATGGTAGCTCTTCTTCTAATTGATTGTCATTGCCATTGATCGATTTCTCAAGGTAGAGCAAAGATCTTGAATACGCATTAAACGCAAATGATGCTTTAGCAAGGCTTTTCTGTATTAATAAAAGAGTAAATCAAAAAACAACTTTCTAGTAAGCCTATAGTTCTCAAAACTAATAATAACAATTTTACATAATCGAAATGCATCCATAATTCACTGAATTGCAGTCTGAAGATAAAAACATTTGGTTCAGAAATGAACCTCTTCACGAGTAAATTCACAGCCTTCGAGGACAGCCTTAAATAATATTTAGCCATTGAACAGCCACTGATACCATGTCTACAGCACAAGGTCAATCATACAAAAAAAGTGAAAAAACAAAAAATTTTACCATGTCAATTGCTGTTAAAAAACCTTTGACTTTGCTCACGTTCTCAGGGTTGTAAAGAGCTAAAAACGTAATTAGACTCAATTAAAATAACACACGTCAATTTTGATGAAAATCTCAAATAATTTTTCACCAGCTGTCATTTGACGATATTTATTTGGATTTTCTATCTGGTAATTGCCTCCTGCTCCTGTCCTACCTTATTTGATGGTTGTAAGGGTTGATACACAATCATCGAAATTCAGCTTTCCAAAAGTACAAGAGAATACATTGATGGGGCAGATTTGTTAACAACGAAAACAACACACCTGTTTTTACTTTACTGTTTTCTGCTTCATGGATAAAATGATTCAGATGGTCAAATAAAGTGAAAAGACCCTGCAGACAGAGCTGTAACATTGTTGATGCATCTACTAAAACAAAAAATACGTAATAGTGTAATCTATGAAACACCATACAGGCATGGATTAGATTTAATTCAACAACTAACCGTTTGATGTCTCTGTACAGATGGCTGCCACAATGGTTGTGATTTCGTTGAGATTCTATAAATAAAAAGGAAATCAATTCAGTTTAACTGTGACAATTACTGATGAAGATTGAAATTATGGCTTAAATGGTACATAGGGCACAATTAAACAGAACTGTCAATCTATTCACAGCATTCAAATTTCATCATTATTATCATTTGATAAAGTCCAGGCAGAAAATACATGGCTAGAATATATACAAAAGTTCATTGATGCATTGATTCTCAGATCTTACTAACAGTCATGCAGCAGAAGTGTTACACAGAAAGTTGGGAAAATGACGTAAGGACACTGTGGTGCTCAATCGAATCAGTCGTACATTCATTAGGAATAGCTCACAAGTCAAGAATGTTTCATTGTAATTGTTCAATGGAACATATCCTGGCAGTAATTTTTGTTGTAATTAAAATGTGTTACTTGACAAATGAAAAGCAAAGTGAATGGATAGTGTTACTTATGTATTCAGCATTACTCCTTATTATCTAATTCGTATTGTTGGTTTTTAAGGATATTCAATTGTTTGCAATGCATTAAAAATTATGGAAAATGGTAACTGTTTTCAGCATAGTTATGCAGAAAACAAGCTTCATATTTTTCTAGTGGTTAAAATTGGACAAGAAAAGGCTATCCACATTGTCTCTAGATTGCATCAGAAGTAACAACAGATAAATTAATTAAAAAACTAATATAATTGTAGGGCTTACCTCTTCAGCTGCTTTGTTACTGCTAACTAGACTGTAAATGGTGACACGTGGCAAAAGAAATAAAGCCATTTCAACATCATACTAAAAAAAAGAGAAAAGAAATTTGATAAACAGCCTATAATGTCTGTTGATATGCAAGCAGCGATTACTAACACAAAATTCAATCTTACCTTAATTATGGATAAGAACGGTCTGAAAACAGCTGTTGCATCTTTATTATCAATCTATCAGAAAGCAGCTGCGTTAAATTAAAATAAACACACATTTAAAATACCAACAGTACAGTATTAGTAACATACCAATGTGATTAGAGATCCAACAAGCGAACGCAACCAATCAGGGTAGGTCTTTCCTTTTGCACTACCATATATGGGCTTTGGCAGCTTAGTATAATCATAGCTACTGGAGATGACGTACCTGAGTAAATTTATTGGTGAATAAAATCACTGGACTTGATGAAATTTAAATAATGTATAACAACTTACTTTATTTGTAACAGTTAGAAGTATTTCACCTAAGGGTAATAGATTTATTATCTTCAATGCTGACAACGATGTTCAAAGATACCTTGAATGTAGATGTGGGGTTAGCAGTTCTTTTGAAGCATCAGGCAATTCTTGCCAAATCTTATAGCCAGAACTAAAATCAAAACGTCTTGATAAAAGAGCACAATTTAAAATAGTACAGGTCTTAACAGACAATGTTGTGATTGATTACAACATAGCATTTTGATAAATTCACTGTTGGACTGGTTGAGTAATTTTCATTATAAATCGTCAAAGATAATCGAACGTTTTTCTAGCAATTTGATTGGCTAAAAGCCATGTTTGGAACTGGA
>JANVCG010027508.1:0-11356 GCA_025505365.1 Haliclystus inabai | reverse complement strand
CTCGCAGACTCTCCTGAAATTGAAACTCAGCGAAGCTGTTTCACCGAGTTTCAATTTCAGGAGAGTCTGCGAGCAGGTTAGGGAAAGTGTAATATTCACAAAGTTGCGGTGAGATCGATGCTTAAAATTCTTGACTGGAGCGAGTGCTCCTTTTGCACCCCCCTGGATCCGCCCCTGCTGAACTGTATTTTCTATTGAATCAACCCTGTAAGGTCACTTGCATATAATGGTCACATTATCTACCTCTCATAATTGGATATTTTATACAGATTTCACTGTATTACATAAAAGCTATTTTATACTGTTTGTATATTCAACAATCTAATAGGATATGGACATTGTATCAGACTTCATCAAACACAGGGAATATAAGAGAACTTGTGGTGGGATAGGTGTGTGACTATGAAACAAAACACAAAAATCTATAGAATTAATCACCTGGGGCAACCTGAATTCTTGCACCTGATTCAGATTGTAATTTATTGATCATTTCACCTCCACGGCCAATTACTGTTAACAAATAAAAAAGGAAGTGGAATAAAAAGATGATAAAAAACATTACTAAACAGGAATCGAATGAAGCTGCCAAATTCTTCAAATAAATAACTACATACTTAAGCCAACAAACTTATTTGGTACACGAATTTCCTCAACAGCCATTGATCCAAGCCCAGCTCTAAAAATAGAAGTATCAGTTGGTATCAAAATGCTTGCATTAAATATTCAAACAAAATTCCTCAAATATTGTTCCACTTACTTTTGAGCAATGTTGGCTGCAGCTTGCATTGCAATTGTTTTAGGATCATTTGGGTTGAGTGCTATAAATGGATTAAAATATGAATCATAAGGTATTCATGTTTACCATGTGCTTACATAGGGAATACAGTTAATGAGACGAAGCAAAATCATGAAAATTGAAAGACATTTGCTTGAAAGTGGGACAGAAACACAATATGGCAAAGCAACCACAATTGAAAAGCAAATCATTACCCTCAGCATTTGCTTTCTTCAAAGCAGGTTCACCATTCCCAATACCTAGAACATTGAAAGGCAAAGTCAAGCACATCTATCCAATGTTAATCACAACTTTTAATCTAGTATTGCAACATACCAGCTTCTTCTAGAGCTCGTTTTCTGTATTCACTGGCCTCTGTATCTGAAACCGCAAATAAAAACATAAGCGGATTACATGCACTGGCAGCAGCACAGTAAAGAGAAATACATTTTGCGAATCCGGTTTTCGATCAAAATAAATTTCCATTTGGGGAGATGCATAGCTATGTTATTCAGGGAATGTTAAGACATTTTAAAATGATCTTTTAAAGAAGAACTTGAGCTGAATAGGGAGAATCAATGGCGCTGAGAGGTCATCTATTTTCCATAGTACCCAAATCTTTGTGTGAGCAAGATATTGTGTTGACTTGAATGTAAAATTGCAGCTACCATATAGAAGCAAATAATTTCCTGTTGTTGAACATCTAATACCTTGTGCTGTGTTTGCGTCTTGGGCTGCAATTGCAGCAGCAACAGCAGCTGGTCCACCTTGGTGTAACTTTGCAGCAATCTACAAACAATCACACAATACGTTCATAAACTGTTAGATTGGATTAGAAGCTAGCCTGAAATTCTATACAAAATGGTAGGCTGACGTGGAAGGTCAGGCTTAGTTTAATACTTGCAAGACACTAGTTTCTGTATATTGAAATCGCACATCTCAGGTCTCTTTGCAAGAGATAGAAAACTGGACTATGTACAGGATACTACCTAGAAATCAGTCAGCTTCCAAAATTTGATTCAATGCAGAAAATCACCAAAGGTTAACTCGAATTCAAATTTGAACTTGTATTGGGAATGCTTGCTCCAAGCAAACCAACAACAAACCGATAGTAAACCAGGTTACTGCATAGTGCACTCGTCGACGTCAGTTAGCATTGGTCTGAAGTCCATTAAGACCATTGAGATTGGTAGGGTACATTACAATATGTCTGCATTTCTAGGAACAAATGAACTACGTAGTCACATGCCCACATATATGTTTACAGTGCAGTGCTAGTAGTTAGTAGTGCTGTGATGGGACTTTGAAATCTCAGACTTAGAGAACTACAATAAACGTAAAAATCACACTACAATGCTGAAAATGAAGGTTGGTATGAGCAAACTTGGTTATCCTTCAACTTGAAAAGCGTAAATTCACACGTTACAAAAATGGAGGGCATACACGTTTATACAGCTAACGAGTTCATTGCTGTGCTTCAAGCGTTGAGTCAACAATCTACCTGCTTGGCTCTAGCCATGGCTTCTTGAATTGCAGTACTTTGATCCATACCACCTGATGGAGGAGGTATCGCAGCAAATCCGTCAGACATTTGTACCCAATTCACGTTAATACATAAAATAATGGAGGGAAATTTGGAAAGAAAGACACATGGAAAAAACAGAAAAAAGCTACCTCTGATGACCGAATGGCATTGTGGATGGACGGCGGCAAATGTAAACGAGGTGAATCTAGCCTCGGTTTCAACTTTTAGGACTTATTTTATGTTGATTGCTTAGTTGAAAAGTAACATTTACAGTCCTTCAAATCACTTACCATTTTATTTTATGGAACGGATACATATACTTGGTAAATTAAATAAACTTCTACTAGATTCAATATCATTACACTGTTGAATTCATTATAGTTTGAGAACTTCCAATTTAAAAATAGCATGGCGACGACATTGATTACAATAAAAAGCAATTAAATCGTTATCCTTTTTCAACAATAAAAGAAGCAACGGAGCGAGTATCGACCGTTCATTCATCACAACAAGATTGAACAAAAAGATATGAATAATGTTGAAGCTTGGAGGCAGACAGACAGAGGTCAAACAAGTGACGAAATGCTATCGTTGGGTCGTAAAATTGCATTAAATGAAGATTTGCTATTAAATGAATGTTTCCTTATGACTATAATTGAAGTGGATGATAATATACAGTGAATTGAAGGTAAGTTTGATTTGAATTGAGAACTTAGAATGACTCAGTAAACTGTAATAGATGTTGGTACATTGTACAATTAATTGACATGGTTGATGTCGTTTCGCTTATAGTTCCAACTTAAAAGCCACGTCACTTATTGAAGACTAAAAATGAAAAAGATTTTCCAGTCACATTTGAGCAATGAGAGCAAGCTTTTCGGTTCTTCGTGATTGAATCTTTTATATTTTATCAAATTGCTATTATATTACATAAAAATTGTTTACTGTAGCAAAGTTTCTAATAATCTCAAGCACAGTACGTCCTGTTTTTGTTCAAATCTAGATTATTCCCATGTTCGCATATTATACACTTTCATAGAAATTAGATTGAGACATTTATTTCAGTTATGAAAAGTAGTTGGTGTTCTTCTTTCTGCTTTTTATTATCATGGCTGCATCTAACACGATGTTTACGTTTACATGTGTACAGTCTGCCTACAGACTTGGTCTAAATTGCAATAAATATTTATTAACGATATACCAATGTATTCGATTGTTTTGCTGGATCACTATGATGCATCAATATAGCTTATATGATTTGTGGTAATTAGATCAAGATTATTCATTGATCATAGTGCCCACTTCTTTTATTGAATTGACGATTCCACGCAAAAAATTGCTAGATAAATTTATTATTCCGTAGATTTTGCGGCATGTTTTTTTCTTACCGACAATTGTCTCATCTTTCTGCAAACATTTAATAGGAATTTGTAGGAGTTCAGAGACCAGGTTCAGAGTCTGAATTAAGGTACCATATTATCCGTCATGCTATTTTCAAAAGAAAATCTCTCAAACATGTCAATTTTTACGTCGAAAAAAACTTACAACCCTCGGGTACACAATATATAATTATTGCAAAAAAAATAACAACACTTTTATTCTTTCGTAAACCCGAAACCACTGATAGCATCAACTATATACTACCTTTATAATTAATTACCACTAATTTCAAGTTAATGAACTGATTTCCAAATACAAATGATTTCGTGTATTAATAACAAGTGAAAATTTCTAAAGGAAATTATATGTAAGGGGCCTGTAAGTAGAAAAACATTTTCAATTTGAATAAGTTTATAGTAGAAAAAAATTGACTCAGTTCAAATTTATACTTAGAAAATGGTAACAGCTGAGATAATAAACCAAGGATATTATTTTGAAAAACAAAATTTAACGTGAAAGTGTGATATTTTTATGAATTTGAGCCTTCTTTGTGTAAAGTAATACATTAAGGTCAAGACTTTGCGGCTTTTAGTATCTGCATGGAATCCGCACATTTTGAATGAAAATAAGTAAAAAATAATTATACTTGGAAGCAAAAATTCTTAATTTACACTCTTGTTGACAATTGGTGTTTGTTCAGTGTAAACATATTATCAAAAATAGTTGAATCAGGTGGGTAAAACACTGTAAAAAGTGGAGCTGCCTCTCGAGATAGAATGTCCTTGATATACGTTTATTGGATTCGGAAAAAACCATGAAAATTTATTTCCCGCAGATCAAAGAATTGCTTCACCAAATCAATTTGAAGATTGGAAGGTATAAAATACATAACACCACACCTTTTTTAAACTGCTATTTTTCGTTTGCTCAACAGAGTTGGAGAACACATACAAATGATTAGGGGCTATCGATGTATTTCAACACAGAACAAGGATTTGTTGTGCTTTTACGAAATGTTACGATTCGAAACACGCAAGGTTAGTTCAAAGATCTTTAAAGAATAATGATACACCATAAGACTGTTTAAAGGGATAATTCACACAAAAATACATGTTGATTTGTTGCATGATTCTAATGAATAATGTAATTTGCTGCAAAATAGAGTTTAAATTCAAAGTTTAAGCACATTAGTTTCAGACTTTCTTCAAAACGGAACAAATTCGAGTTGCCTACGTACAGTACTCCTAAGGCAAACATACTCCACTATCGATAACAGCACAAACAGATATGTTGTCACATTTATTGTCATATTGTCAATTAATCCACATCCATATAACGGGCAATGATGGGGATAACGATAATAACGATGTGAGAATGGAGCCTATAATCTATCTTTATTTTGTACCTTTGTGTTGAAGGTTTGGTTGCCCTGTTTCTCTTTGTACTGGTCCTTGCTTTGTTGATACAAGGAGTGACTGCGTACCATTCGTATTCAGCATTTTTAATTCGTTTAAAAATCAGAAAGAGTAAATTACTCAAATATGGTACAGATGGCGTCAGAAGAAGAAGGTAAACAACAGAAATCTGTTTCAATTATTTGCTGTGTCATCCGTTCAAGTAGATGGAACTTAATCAAGTCTAACTTCGCGATTTTAATTGGCAAGGCATGACTTTATAAACGATTCACAAAAAAGAATGCACATTTTCACGTGTAATGCTCTAAATAAAGTACTTATCTACCATCAAATTAAAACAGAATACTAATCCTTGCCTACGTGAAATGATAAATCATAATTCTTGGTGGCTTAAGCTTATCAGGGCAACGCGTTGGATGGGATTGACCACTTTAAGATTAGGATCAACTAGCTTTGCAAACGATGACAATGGCTGTAGTAGAGTGTAGGCCCATTGTGCTGTTAAACCAAAAAGGGTCGAGTGCTAAAGTAGAACTTTTGCACAATAACTTGAGCTTTATTCAAGGATGGAGCTGTCAAATACAATAAATAAGTGATGAGTTAATCTAAATGAAGAGGCACAACACAAAACATTTCTTAAAATTTATAACGATTAGTTCGGTGAACTGCACGCAGATTTCACCCCAACTGGGAGCTTTGCGTACCTTTCCCTCTAAAGTCATCCCCTTGAGAGTTCAGATACCCTCTGGGGTCCAGGAATTCAAAAATTAAAATAGCGACTAAACGGATAACAACCCAGCAATCCTAGCCTACACGCACACACTATGCAAAATGTAGCTCGCTGAAATTCAAGACTATTGGAATTTTAGTAAGATATTATAATTAGGTACGAGACTGTCTAGCTGTAATCCTTGAATTTACATATTTCCAAGAGACTACTGCTTTATCTCATTTCACTCTGGATATTTTACAACCACGCCAGAGAATTTCCAGGTACTTTGTTGAAGACTGGACCTCGTCTCTGTTTTTATTTGCCTATGTTGCTGTGCAAGTGTGCAAGAGAGGAGAAATGGAAGTTTTTAATTCCTGAAAACAATGATTTTGAAATTAACTTTCAATACATAATGTATGCTCACATATTACACAGTCCTAATCACATAGAGCTCACTACAAAATACCTGCTTAAGTGGTCAATATGGTCGTTTCCAACAGGTTTAAATGTCAAGTAATATTGATAGTATTTTCATTTCAGAATAATACGCCATTTCATTGGAACATTGACTTATTGTATACAAATTGCCATCTCGTATATAATGATGTTATTAGTATCAACGTATAACCCTGTTGCAATCATAGCAGCAACACTTGGTATTACAGCTGGATACTTCTTAACACAACCAATCATCTTACAAGGAATGGATATAGCATATTTAAAACAAGAAGAAGAAGAAGTTACCATGGAAACAAATAACTATCATGATGGTAATTGTAACCTTGACAATCTTAGATTAATTAGATCGACCGATGTATGAATGAATATGAATAATAAAATATTATAGGAATGAAAATTATTTTGATATGGAGAACAAAAAAGTATCAATTACAATGATGCTTTTGAAATAAGTCACTTTTTAATAATTTTATTTTTTATCTAAATACAAGAATGACAATTTTGTAAGACTTTAAATAGAAATTTGAGTACACTTTTCTTGAAATATTTTTCTTGAGTTAAAATTATAAGGTTTTAAGAATAAAGATGATATTAAAACGTAAAACATGACCTACGTACGTTGTTATGCTTTTCAATACCTATTTAACATCCGTCTTTCGCTTTTTGGCGTCGTTTCTTGCGGCAGTTAGTTGCTTAGCCTACAAAACATTAAATCAACTAGAATTACACTATTTACAGAATACAATAAAACGTGTGTACAACGACCAGTAATTCCGTTGGTGAATATTGACCACTATAGAGAGGTGGTCGTTACATAAAGGTTTTATAGAATAGATGTGAATATTTACAGCAACTTGGAATGATCATTATAGGTGTGTAGCTGCTCTATAGGGTGACCTTTATACACAGGTTTCACTGTATACATTTGGTTTAACTTGAAATAATTAGTTTGTCGATATATAAAATGAGTTAACATTCAACTCAGTTGTAAAACATTCAAAATTATGATTCCATACCAAATAATTCTGTTGAGTAATGATATCATAATACTACAGTACTACATATAGATATATGATAAATATAATTACCTTATCAACCAATGATGTCAGTTGTCCTTTTGCAGCTAAGCATTTCAATAATTCCATAATAAAAGGGAGATAATTATGTCTTCTTCTGATATTTTCAATCTGTTATAAATCAAAATAATCCCATAACAACACAAATAAGATTTATTAGATCTAAAAGTCTGATAAAATAATACTTAAATTTTCGGAAACCTAGGTTTAAACACAAAAACCTTTGAAAAGTTTCCACAAAACGTATTATCAATACATTTTCTGCTTATTATATTTAAACAGGCCTATACTATTGTATTCTTGAACCTGTGAAATTGAAAATACTCCTATTTTCTTTATTTTATCCATTGAATCAAGCAAAAATCTATCAAACTTGTAAAACAAGTTCAAGTTGTCTATGGAATTTGCCTCGGTATTCCAAAACCAAATTGCCCGTTTGCCTGCTTTTGTTGAGTCCTGGTAAGATCAAGGAGTGAACATAATAAATTGTAACCTACCTTATATCTTGCCATTTTCTCTTCTTCTGTTGCAATTAAACTTTGATAATGTGAAATTCTACTATCAATAGTACTGATTTCTGATTCAACATTTGATGGATCGCCACCGGTACTCTACAGATAGACAAAACAAGAATCAAAAATGTGAGATGACAGAATGAAGTCATTTCAATACCGCAAACTGAAATGAAGGAAATAGAATGCACTAGCTCACATACTTGATTTCTGTCGAGTCATGCGCTACAATTTCCAGCATTTTGACATAACCTATGTGACTATGTTGCTATGGTTGCCTTGAACTTTTTGTTTACATAATGTTTGCTTATCCAGCACAGACAAGGAAATTCAGAATCAAAACATTGAAAAGAGTTCACTTTTAGTAAAAAAAAACAACATTAGTTCTACTACAATGGCTTTTTACAGTGAAAATTTGAACTCAATAGTTTGTAAAAGGCATCCAGCTTTCCCCATACAGCATTTGACCTTAATTAAACAGCAATTATCTTCGGCCTGCATGAATAGCTTAGAATGTGGTACAAGCAAAAAATAGAATAAAGGAACTGGTCCTTTACTTTGGAGTAACTATATTTCTCGATGGGGATGTAACAAGGCAACTGAAATGGGTTCTTTATTCAAGAATTGATTGAGGCATATGTTTATGGGTTATGGCGTTAAGAGTGAAATAGCTAGGCATCATAGGAATCTCATTATACAAAAAACACAACAGAATCATATCTCCGTGAAATGACTAGTTTCTTGATGATTAAACTTGAATAAAGATCCCCCTGCCCTGACACCAAACTGAATAATTCTCACAATATAGCAATGACAATTCAAAGTGCAACCTATTGTGTTCAAAAAAGTAAATTAGTAAAACAAAGTGAGAGTCAACTTACCTGTTTACTCAGTAATTCCTGTCTTGATAAATGAAGAGCCTCAATCTCAGAGAGATATTTCATTTTGCGATCAGATACAATGGCCAATAAGTTGAAATGTATCTCCTCAGACGAATACCTGATTACAAGAGAGTGAGTAGATATCATCAGCTCAAAATAAATTTAAATAATTGTATAGGGATGCAAAAGGTTAAAAACTGCAGAAAGCTGATATAAGTCGATGAAAATGTTGCTAAAGAGAGTAGAATGACCATAGCATTTGATTTGAACTGAACAAAATCTTTACAGTAGCCTAATTATTCATACCGATTTGACTGCCATTTTCCTGCTCAGCAAAAAATGCATTAAAGTATGTAGTGGTAGGTATTCATGAACGGTTCATGAGATTTATCATGTATGGGTTCATGAATTTTCATATCATGAATAATTGCTTTGACAATTCAAGAGTATTTATTGAATCAAAAACATGAGTAGAGTACTACTGTTCAAGGGTGTTCATGAAAGAATGTCAGGCAAGCTTTTTAGATTAATGAGAGTTTGTGAACAGAATGTGATATATTATGTGTGTAAGAAATTCTCTTTCAAGAGTTCATTGAAAGTTCATGAAAAATTCATGAATTCATTTCAGACTCTGATTCATTCAAAGACTTCAATACTGTTATGGCATGGTTGCAGGATGAATCATATTCAAGTACAGTACTTAATTCTCCTACTTCCTTCCATTTACAGCAAACGTAGTATTTGTATTAGAAATTCTATTTGAGAATGCTAGTATTTGAATTAAACCAAACTTCTTAAAACAGGAAGGTTCTCAGTCAATATAATTCAACGTGAAGGCTGACGTTAAAGAGTTGATGAACTAATAGTATCCAATTGATATGAAAAGTTGCAAAATAAGGATCAAAATCAGTTTTCATTAATTTTAAACAAAAAAGACAATAGGAGAAAGATTTGAGCTTTCACAAACTAACAGCAAGTCCCCGCCAAGGGAGATGTATAATATTATATCTCCTTTTTCTTCAATAACACAATAATTTCATTCATGCATCAAATGAAGGAAAAATCCGTAGTGCAATTACTTACTTCTGCATCCTAGCTTCAATGACTGGTCTACAGACAGCAAGCCAATCTTCCATTGAGCAAGCCCCTGATAGAAACAAGAGATGAAATGCTTGGCACAAATTATTTTAAGCATAAGTACCAAACTCAAAAAAGCAAAAAAGTCGAGAGGCATTCAAGGCTGGATGTCTCTCGAAACCACTGGATTATTGCTAGTGACTTTTTACAGTTCTACTTGCGAATCTCAAAATTTCCTCATTAAGAAACTATACATACAAATATGGCAACTATTTAATAAATCACGACTAGGAACATCACAAAGTTTGGAATAAATGTTGTCTAAACAAATAGGACATATTCTTCCAACACAAAATCAAATTAGGAATTTCATGAGAATGGACTCATTTGGATATCACCTTAATGAGACTCAATCATCTAATACAAAGCTAATTTTTAATTTATTCAAATGACCAGCAACAGTCTTTGAAAAAAGATTAAAATTTAGGGCCAGATTTCAACCTGATTGCATGAAATGATGTAGATCCTTGATCCCTTAACTCGTAGCTTCACTCTCCGTATAAGTAAAAGATTATATAGAATAATGATATCTCTGTGTTAACTGCTATCAAGAATGGAAGAATGGGAGGGTTGTTGATTATTTTAGACTATTGTACTAAGAAGATTCTAACCATGATCTATAGGTCCCTCTCGAAGTCCATCCAGCTCATACAGCCTTCCATCGATTGGGACGTAAGCAACAAAATGAAAAACATCGTCATCTTTCTCTTTCATTGTATTGTCAAATTCAAACATCTGCTGTCTGCAAAATCACAAAAGCAAAAGTTCAAAATATACAATCCATATCCATTTTAACCAGGAGAGAGAACATGCAACAAAATCAAAGAAAAAATTATACTATAATTCATGTGTGGGTGAGAGCATTGTGATGTCACCTCAAAAGTCGACAGAGCCTCACAAACATTCCCATAGTCAATTCAATAGAATTTTCTAAAAAAAGTTTGAAATAAATCTGACATCTAGATGTTGTGATGGAAAATTAGGGATTGGAATTCATCACACAAGATTTGCTTCAGTAAAAGAGATATCTCATAATTGAATTTATTTAAGGGTAATGAAAATATATCAAAGATAAGTGTGAGATGAGATACATTAAATCTAGATTAATTTCATGGATTTGACTTACCTGGCAAAGCTATTATGGACCTGCCTGATGGTATCTGAATTACTTAAACCAAGTCCTTTTAGCTTAAAAAAAGAAAGCAACATGATCAATGATTCATTTCATTTGAAAATGCAGTTTGATGGGACATAATTCAGGGGTATACTTGTTCTGCACATATTGGGCATAGTCTGATAAACTTTTTGCTCTATGAAATCCAAAGACATTAAGGCCGGGGAAAACGCTTGCGATTTTGACGCGATTTTGTCGAAAATGGCCAAATCACGAGCGCACTTTTCACAAATTTTAGCCACTTTTCAAGATTTTCAAGTTTTGTCGCAGCTTGTCGAAAGCTGTGAAAATTTGTCGCATCAAAGTTTAA
>JANVCG010027486.1:0-11364 GCA_025505365.1 Haliclystus inabai | reverse complement strand
GCATAAAATCGTCAAGAATAACAGTGAGTTGGTAGTTGGTAGTTGGGAGTTGGTAGTTGGGAAACCTCAGCCACCCGCACAATTTGACCTAATTCTGCACAAATTTACTCTTTTTATGGATAGTTGTGGGAGTTTTTGCACAATTTCTAGTAGTCAAAAGCAGCATTCCCCGCGTATTTGATAAACTTTGCAACCTGGAACAGAATCAGTCCGCAAACTTTTAGATTAGCTCCAGCCAACACCAAGAAATGTCTAGCACTGCAGAGGATTCAAGGATTCTAATCTTAATTTGTGTGAGTGCAGTAGCAATGCAGTAAAGATTGTAAAATTCATGTCAAATGTAATTGCATGTCCAAAAGTTGAAACTTTGTGTCCTCCTGGCAGCAATTTACAAATACTTGGCCTCTACATGAATGTATTGTAAACAATTTGTTATAATTTTTTGATTAGCGGTTCAGACAAGAACGATCCTACTCATCCTGTACCTCTTTAGCTGTTTTGAGATCAAATCACAAAGATGAAGTGAGTATCTTACACTTGTATAATTGCTCATATCAATTTCTAATTCTTATCTGAGAGAATAGTGTCAATTAGGAACATTGCTATGCGTTGAAGCTCAAATATGTCGAATATCAGTACATGAACAATTTCACCCCAGAGTTGGAAATTTATAAATGAAGTGACAGTACTTACCTACTTTGAAGTGTGAATATATTTATGAACGTAACCATAACAACCTTGAAGTGCACCTGACACCAAAATTTTTATTCCAGATTCAGGTAGCTTGGGCTTGTGCTAACTTTTTGTTTTCCTATAGTGCCCTCTTGTCGTTTTCAGACGAGTTCCGACCAAATTAAAATCAAGAGAACTCTAAAGTGGTACATTCAACATTAAATATTTCAACTTATGTGCGTCCAAACTGAAAAATCATTTTGCAAACTTCATTATTCAGCCCAAGCTACCTGAATCTGGAATAAAAAATGTTGGTGTCAGTTTAAGCTGTGTATTAATGATTTGATTTTTGTTCCATACCACAGTCAACATCAATCAACAGAAAAAACGTGTGCCAGTGTATTCAATTCAGAAAAAACTTTTCAACCAGCAAAAGTAGGTTTTGTCAATGATTGATCTACTGAACTAGATTCATGAAAAGTATTTGCGTCATGAGGCAGTACACTTTGCAACTGAAACCTAATGTGTGACTACCACTGGAAAACTACTTTTGAAGTTTTGTATTTCGATCCATTACAGATTTTGTTAGAGAAAACAAATTGACAATAGACTTCTATTAGAATTGTACAATGTTTCACCATTTATTTATCATGTCATCGCCAAAGTTTGTGATTGAATAATGAGCGTTTTAATTAATAAAATATGATTTTCCTAATCAGGATTCAATGGGCAAGTGATTCCATTTCTACTTGCTGACATTGGTGAAGGTATTGCTGAGGTTGTTATCAAAGAATGGTATGTCGAGGCTGGCACAAGAGTTTCACAATTTGATCAAATATGTGAAGTTGAAAGTGATAAGGTTAGAAAGTTGGCCAAATTTATTTTGATGATGTGAAAATTGTTTGCTACCCAACTCCATAAATAGCAGGCGTAAACTGAAAAAATTATCCCGCGTAAAATTTGTGATTCTGATTGCAAATCATGAAGAAAGCAGATTGTAGTATGTTTCAAATCAATCTGATGGGAATAGCAGAAAGATAAATGTCATAATTCAAGACCAAGTTACCCTTTCCAAGTGGATTTTAAATTCATTTGGAAACTTATGAAATCCACTCAAAAACTTTTAATTTCAATATGAAACTTTTGAAATTCATTTGGAAACTATTGAAATCCACTTGGGAACATTTGGTTTTAACCTGAAACTCAGAGGAAGGGGTGTAGGCCTACCTCATTTTGGTGTTTATTCATTACTGTAATTTTTAATGCTTTTAATGTCTTGAATACTTTACAAGAGATATAAATGCAGAATATAATGATATAATACGTTGGTGACCAGGGTCCGAGAAAAGGTTCAGCCTTCTGGCATCCTTGATTTTTCGAAGATTTTTTCTTCAGAATCTTGCTCCGCCCTCATACGTATCCTAAGTTACTAAGAAATATTAGCCTATCCTTAGTTTGAACTTTAATTATGATAAATGCAATCAATAAAGCACATGAATCAATAGAGTGGAACTCTGAACATTTCAAGACCTTGTAAGTCTCATACTATTCAGGGTTCGAAATAAGTATTTTGTTTTGATATGCACCAAAGACATGCAATGCTATGTAAACTGCAAACAAAATTTTTGAAATTGCCTTCGGATCTTCTACAAGTAATATAGAAAGTCACCTATCTTACAACCACCTAAATAGATTATTCTAAACATTTGCAAACTTCTGATTACAGTTCAGACTTCAGGGATCTAGGATCCCAGGATGTTGACTTCTCTCTAGCCATGTTGGTGACATATATTAACAAATGATTCTCCTGTACCACAAACTAGAAATTGGTTGACATAGATAGACTGAGAGCTAGCTTACAAGTCTACCACATTAAAGATTTTGTTATTCATAAGCCTGAATCTAGTTGAATTGCATATCTTATTCTGAATATATCATTAATTATAATGACTTGGTGATTTTACTTCTATATTTAATCCAAAAGAAACAATTGAGGATTGAACAGAACATTGTTTACCTCTAGCACTCTTCTTTCATTACTGTTTTCATTAAATGAACGCCTATCAAATCTTAGAATTGAGCTTTTGTATTCCATTATAGACATATTTAGATCAATTGGTTTTTCTTGTCATTATAAATCAGATTCAATTAGGGACAATGAGATATTTTTATTTGAAAGGCATTTTGATCAACTGATATCCAATTACAATATATTTTGCAAATTGTTTAAAGCCTTTTTGTACCCTAGTTGAACATGACAGCTTTATTTGTTAAAAGGTGTTAATTTTTTGTTTCACATCAGGCAACTGTTACTATTACCAGTCCATTTGATGGCATTGTCCGTAAACTGCATTATGAACTTGAAAGTAATGCAAGAGTGAAGACAGCTCTTGTTGATATTGAAGTTGATGACGCACCAGGTACTTATTAGTTTAAATATTGATAATGATTATAAAGTTTTACTGTGTTCATATTTTCATTCAAAGTTAAAATTTAAATGTGTCGCATTTCTAGCGATTTCTGACTTTTCGAATTGAACTTGCAAAACTCCTGGATTTATTTTTTGCAATGATTCTCCAGAATGTGTAGATTAGCCATGTGATAACCTAGTTTCCAGGTTGCATAATTTTGTCTGATCCTTGCCAGTTCTAATTCAGCTTCTATTGAGTTTACTTCTTTTCTGTGGTTCAGCTGAAACGGAAGATGAAGAAGAGGCTGTTACAATGGATATAGGCGAAACAGCTCCGATTATTCCGGAAATGCAAGTGGTCACTAAGCAAGAGGTATCACAAGATCAAATGACACACTTCAGAAATGCCAAAGGTAAAAAGTCACTAGCAACACCTGCTGTAAGAAAAATGGCTATGGAAAGCAAGGTAAGCATAACTAATACCGGTAACAAGATATAATAATGAACCAAGATAGAGAAACTAAATTTCGTGTTTTCAACCGTTTTAGAAAGCCAAAAATATTTATCTTACCTTATTAAAAACCATACAAATTATACATATGAAACACCATCAACTATTGAATAATTCGAATCTAAAATCAAAATCTCTGGCGAACATCAATAACATCATCAAAAGTCTGTGTTTCGTGAGCCCCTTTTCAACAATCTCATCAAAAACGATCGGTTTTCGTCTAGCAAAATTACGTCCAAATCATGGTTTTGCTATTTTTTGATTTTCTTATTTCGGTGCGAAAAATTTCTGGGGGAGAAACATCGGGGCAAACATGATGTTGTTCTTGTTATTTAATTCTTACTGTAACAGTGTCCATCTTGGTTCATTATAATATCTTGCTAATAATGAAGATTGTTCTGACTACATCACATCATTAAAGCAATTATGACTCGCAGGCTAACCCATGTTTGCTTTTGGATGAGTTGTGATTAGTTTACTCGGGCCTTTGTGATTTTATATTTCATTTTATTGATCTATGAAATATTCAAATCTTACTGTTTCATGATGATGAATTGATGATGTTGTCTGTAGATTAACCTCAATGATATCCAAGGAAGTGGAAAAGACGGTCGTGTGCTCAAAGAGGATATTCTAAGACATTTAAGTGGTACAGCTCAACCAGAGCAAAGTAAGTAGCATTTTTTTAAATGGCTCTGGTTGCCTCCCCTTATGCAGTAAGATAGTGGCACCTTATCACATATTCGTAAAAAGCTAAGCTCTCTGCTATCATTATTTGATTTTTAAAATTTTTTTGTATTTTTATTTTGTTTTTCACAGCATCTGATTCTCAGCCTTCTGGTCCGTTTGATTCGATTAGAGAACAATTATCTGTACATTCTGTCACAGCTGAGGATCGAGTTGAACCACTGACAAACGTACAAAAAACAATGACAAAAACAATGACACAAGCACTTCTTATCCCTCATTTTGGTCTGGCTGATGAAGTGGAATTGAACAATCTCATAACGTAATTCGTTTTTTTGTTATTAAACAGTATAATGTAACTCATATTTGGTATTTTTGTTCAGCAAACCTATTCAAGTTGCAGTCAACATGAGAAGTTGCTATCCTTTGTCTGAAAAGTCTAACATATTATAATATATATGATATTTTGTAAAGAGAGAAAGAACACTTACTGCAAACAATCATTTGTGGCATAAAAGTAATACTATTTACATTACAAGCACAATGTTTTACTTCAATTTTCTTTTGATTAGGTTACGGTCAAAACTGAAGGAAGACTTAAAAGCTTTTGGTGTCAATTTGACACTGATGCCGTTCTTTATTAAAGCTGCGTCACTTGCTCTACTGCAGTACCCAATTCTAAACAGTTCAATTGATGAAAGCAAAGGAAATGTTATTTATAAGGTGACTATGTCTATCACATAACAGTATGCCTAATACTATCTAATGCAACAGCATATCCGACATTTGTTTGTGAATCATCTCTCCTTAGGGGGAAATGATTGGAAATTGATGTCTGAAAATTCAATATAGTTCTATTATTTCCAACATTTGTAACAATGCCATATAATATTTCTATAAATTGCTTAATTTTGACCAAGGAATAGAAGACTCTTAAATAGTGATTGTTGAAAGTTTCGAAAAAGTCCATTTTCATTTGTGGCCATATGATTTCAACAGTTTATAAGCTATTGATAGTATGATTAAAACAGGCTCCGATCACGCAATCAAATCATGAGTTCTGTCAGAATTGCACACTCGGTATATTTAGTCAACAGCCTTGCTTAAGCTAATAAGATTTTGATATAACAAACTTCAAAATCACAGAAATTTAAAACGTTAATATTGAGGACTTTGCTCCTTAAACATAAAATCCATTTGGATTAATCAATCCTCATACAATTTGTGATCCAAAATATTGGGATTGAATAAACATGTATTTTTAATTAATTCATCCCATTATTCAATTGTTAATTATGCTATTTTACCTTATGGGGTCATCATAGGTTGCTCATAACATTGGCTTTGCGATGGACACAAGCAAAGGGCTACTTGTACCTAATATTAAACATGTGCAAAATAAAAGTATATTTGAAATTGCAAAAGATTTAAACAGACTTCAAGAATTGGGTTCTACGGGAAAGCTTGGCCTATCTGACTTGAGTGGTGGAACATTCTCACTTTCTAATATAGGATCTGTAAGTAAATGATGTATCTGCAACGTTAATTGCTGCTTATCAGCTTTCTAACCCATCTAAAGCAGCGATCTGCTCATGAACTTGAAATGAATATGATGTAATGTGCAATCGGTAAACTTTCAAGTTATTGGATATTGGCTAGTAACTCAATTCTAATCAGCAAGTTAAAAACAATTCTAACGCTTCAAGATTAGTGTCTCATTTCTAAAATATTATATTCAAAGTTATTCTTATGTTTTTGAATTTTTCACTCTCAGTCTTGCAGGCTTTGTTTTTAGGCTTTATGCAGTGTTCATTGATGTGAATTAATTTTTGTATTATAGCTCTGTGTAGCTATTTGATTGATCGACATGTGATATTATTTTACCAGGAAAAATAATTTGGAAAATTAATTGTCAAACTTTATGATTGATGCGCTTTAACTGAAGAGGTATTCTGTCCATACAGACTTTTTCAAGTTGAATTATTAAAGCCTAAGTAGTAGTGTGGTCTCTGTTTCACACATTGTTACAAATTCTGTTATTAATGTTTTGCTTTTCTCTTTAAATAGATCGGTGGTACCTATACCAAACCTGTTATTTTGCCACCAGAAGTAGCAATAGGAGCAATTGGAAAAATCCAGGTACAGTAATAGCTCATTGAAAATACTGTCTTCATATCAGATTGGAATGCCAGTAGATGCATGAGTATTGGGCCTTTTCTTTTGTTCTATCACAATAAAGTACTATGTTTATTGTTGGACATCAGTTTTTGCATTTAGTTATTTTGACACATCCAGAAGCTGAAACTAGGTAGAATCCATTTCTTGCACACATAATTGTTATGCATTTGATATTTTGATTGTTCACCTGTTAATTCTATGTTTATCAACAGTGGCTGATTTGGTATTTAGCCACATGTATTCTTGAAATTGAACTGTTAATATTCATGCATACTTTGTATTTTAATGATATGATACACTTACTTGTGCAGACTGCAGATCCATTGTAGGCCAACTGTAGCCATAGACTCACAGTCCTAGTAAGCATGTAATGCTCACTTTGGCTTTACAAGCCTTGTGGACGACTGTATTCAATGCAAAGTGGACAGTATACAAAAAATTAATTCGCAGCCCACCACACTTGCATAGCTGTAACTCATTATTCAATGCTTCTTTTCAAATGATTACGTACACTGAATATAAATGATCTCTTGAAATTGGATATCTTCTGTTTCTTCATTTGAAGTAGCACCAATAGACAGCTGGAGAATACATTGCAATGGCACTTCTGATCAATCTAATTATGATCAAAATCTGATCCCCCCACTACCCATTTCCTTGTGTCATTGCAAATACTGCAAGAAACATCTCATTCTCGCTTTGTTAATTAAACAATTACTCTCAGATTTGATTGCCGCAAATACGCTCTTATTGGCTGTCAAATTTAATGGTTCTGCACTGTAACAGAATGTTTCATCACCCAATTGCCCAAGTTAACAATCTATGCTTACTGATAAATGTAATGAGTCTTATGCTGTTTCTATTTGAAGGTCAAGCCTCGTTTCGATGAAGATAATGATATCTACAAATCGCATGTCATAAATATCAGTTGGTCAGCAGATCATCGTATTATTGATGGAGCAACAATGACAAGATTTTCAAATGTTTGGAAATCTTATCTAGAAGATCCGGCTAAGATGATCCTAAATTTACGATAAATCGAATTATAATAAGTTTTAGGGTTTTATAATTTAGGATTCAAATTCTTCAAATGAATTTTGTGTAATTTGTTCAATATCCCTGTAATGCTGTTTGGTTCACTCTAGTGTGGATTGAAACAAGTAATTCATATTTATCATCATATCATTTTGTAGCTATTTTTAGCAATTGCTATGATATTTAAACAGTAACTGTCTTCAAAATATAATTAGTAAAAATGTCTCGAAAACATTTTGTTCTTGATTTTCCATATGCACAATGTGATTCCCCCTCAACTTTGAACCAGTTGATTTTACACGTAGAGGGAATCAAATGCTGCGCTGTTGTGTATACCAGAAACCGTAGATAGGACGCTACAGAACGGACAAATTGGTTAAGATTAAAGTGCCAAACATTTATTATGGCTAAAACAGAAAAGCTGTTCCATAGAGTGGTAAGACTGCCAATCCATCCCTCGCCCAATATTATTTACAAAAAGCATTTGCATTCAAAGTCTGCAAGAAAGATTGCTTGTCACGGAATGGAAAATTATCCACATGAATAATATAGAAAAGATAAATGCTGTAGCATGCTCCCTAAAATTTTCAGCTGTGTTTAGCTATGTCATAGTCAATAGAAATTTTTCTCACCTGTACGTCACAACAATAACAACAAGATTTTCAAATTGCCGCTAACAGTACTAAAGTAGCTTTGATATCAATCCGTTGACAGGCAACCAATCGTTGCTCTAGTTGTGTATTGATAAACCAATCAGAAGTGATGAATCTGATTCATGGTCTGTCGTTAAAATCTAAACTAGAATCACATGCTGAATAGCTGTTGATTCAAAATGTAGTTTGTTGAACCTGTAAATTAAGAGCTGCTATTCATAGTACCATATCAACTATATTGTGGAGCAGAACATCCCAAACAGCAGCTTATTCAGCTTACATTGACACTTGTTATGGGTGAGAACAAAAGTGTAGTCTTCGCATCTCCATCAACCCATGAATCTTCGTTTGACTTTGTCAAGCGCTATGTGCCTTTGAAGGAAAACAATATGCAAGCTTCTGTTGGTCTATTTGGGGAAACTTCAGGTATGGAAAATTATTTACTACAAAGCCGAAAGGAGGATGAAGCATTTTGTTCAGAAGGAAATTTTAAACAGCAGCTGAGGCGAATCGATGAGGTAAGTAAATTGAAGGTTTGCGTTTGAAGTTAACCATGTGTGATGTTTGTCAAATTCTTGAAAAAGTTAACTGTGATCAAAAAGAAACTTTTGTTATTAGTCAATGTTCGATCTTACAACTCAAAAATAAAATATAATGAGCACTTGGTATTAATTAATGAAATTCGAATCGTGCTAAACACAATACTGTGTGTAATTGTTTTCATAAGTGTGATATTTAATTTCTATTGTACGTTTTGAGTTCCCATTTCCAGTTGATATGTGGTGTTATTGAAGCGAATGTTCGAAAGTAAATGTTTGTACTGTGAATAATATCATCTCTTCGTTGCTCAGCTCATTTTTAATGGCTTGTACGATCATGTGCGAAGGCCCCATTGATTTGAAATTAAATTCTAGTATTTCATAGCTGGAGTTATTGGATTAGTATTTTGTTGCAGGTTGAAGAAGCATATTAATTCGAGTTAAAATTTAAACTCCAGCGAATCAATCAAACAGATAACGCTTATCCGATTAACTAAATGATAAGCTATCGATCTTCCTCTTGCTTTTTCACATCATGGGTTTGCAATTGGTTGCACATTTATTGGCAAAAGTCAAAATTCTGTCTATTTATTTCTTAAATTCTTAGCAAATCACATTTTTTGCACGCAGGTCTCCTAATAGATCATATCATATCATTGCAATAGATAGGCCACACATCTGAAAATGATATTGTACTAGACAGAGCAGATATTGAAGATCTACTGGGTCTTGGATAGCATCTTTAAAACCAGGCATAATATCTAGCCTACCTTTTAATCAGAGTAAAGCCTGTAGGCTAAATGATGGGAATCTTGCCGAGATCTTGTGTTGTGGCAGTAGTATCCTCAAGAATTCTTGGGCACAGATAGTTCTCAAAGTTTCAGTAAAACAACAAAATCAATGTAAATTATTTGATTTTTTGACTTTTTGGGGTGAAATAAGGTCTCTTCCACGTAGTCCAGGGTTTCACAGATGTGCCAGTAGAAACATTCCCAATTGTGACTTTGTGAGGGTCAATGGACAGCTAACATACTTTGCAAACCTGAGATCAGGACTGCTGTATTCTATCTGGAGTCCATTAAAGTGATTTAGGCTTAATACCATAGTTTTGATCATGATACTAACATTAAGGTTGATAACTCTTAGCGGCTAGTATGAATAGAAGATAGACCATATTGTACAATTTATGGTCTACT
The DNA here is from genome assembly GCA_025505365.1 of Haliclystus inabai. NCBI lineage: Eukaryota > Metazoa > Cnidaria > Staurozoa > Stauromedusae > Haliclystidae > Haliclystus > Haliclystus inabai. Next base: position 1,483 of record JANVCG010027486.1, on the reverse strand, counting down.
TAGATGAATTGTGACTGAGACAGAGAAAACGCCTCTTTTCAAAATTTTACACAACATTGTAGATCTGCCCATGAATCAATACATAGTATCATGCGTGGACATTTCAAAAAGCTTCAACTCAAAAGAGTACAACACACAAATGCAACATTCCACTCCTTTACTAACGTCCGTGTCATTTTGTTGTGGAACTGTTTAGGCCTACCTGAATATGTAATTAACACTACTTCATTATTTACGTTTAAATATACACTGCCTAAGGCCTAGGCTAAGCAGGCGTATATAATGCGAAAAACTGAGGGCGTATTTAATTCAGCAATTATTTCCGACCAAAATACGCCAAAATACGACGTATAGCACGGTCAACATTCGCAATCCACATTATGGTCGACCTTATTTCAAAATACACCATGCCAAGACGTATTTCGAAAATAAATACGCCTTCAAATCTTTTTAATACTGCGTCGCGCTGTACAGGCAAATATAAAGTTGAATTCAGTCGGATAAAACGCCTTCACAGCATGTCACAGCAAAGCCACAGCATGGATCCAAAGTTAACTTTAGAAAGACGGAAGTTGTGCTATTAAAATTGGTCTCATTTTCACATCGTTGCTTGGCAATGGTAATCAAATGTAATTTATTTCCTCAAGATGGTGGTGTCGTTGCTGCGCTTTTATGAAATGGTGCTTCGAAATCGAATAATTATACAGAACTAGCTAGACATTAATGATAAAGTTTTTATTTTTTGTCTAATGGCACCTCATGAATCAGATAATTATGCTAAAAAAGTGCTAGAAATAATGTAAATCATTCTGGCGCGAAAATAAGTGCGCACATTTTGTAACAACTCATTTTCTTTGGGGACCTTTGTAAAAGATGGGTGATTGCTCTACTGCACAAAGTTGCACTTCGTGTGTAGCACTGATCAATTATCTGTTTGAGATGCGATGCATTATTACATCAACACACATTTTCCCACCAGCCAGTGTTTCTTGTTAGCCTTCGATATGACCTTAATTTAACAACTTCTATTTTTCCACCAAAAGCCGCAATAAATAAATCAAAGCAATAGGTAATATAATTTTTTTTCTTCTAATTAAACAATTTAAAACAAATAGAGACTTTAGTTCTCTTTTTTTGACGACGTTGGATCACATTTGATCGAAATAGTGCAATCTTCTCATCCCGCATAGCCATTTTCACGAAATCTGATGAAGAGGGCTGGGAAGTAGCTGAATTTGTTGTGTAAAACGCACCAATGTATTAAATACGCCTGTTTAGCGTGCTCTACTTTTGAAAATGTGTCGAAGGCATATTTTCGGCGTATATAATCTCTACTTTTAAATTTACGCTATTTTATTGGGCTGTACGGATGGGCATGGGGGTCGCATTTCAAATCCAATCGGGATCAAACTTATATCATTAGATTCGTCATGAAAAGGAGCAGTCCATAGGCTACCTAATTTTTATGTTACAGTAAGTTTTA